>JAVGWX010000022.1:13269886-13444886 GCA_036924085.1 Ariolimax columbianus
TCTTTAAATGTACATATAGCCATTCAACCGTGTAGGAGGTCATCCATGCAATTCGGTTATCCATCCATCCTCTTATGTCCAGCTCTGTCTACTTTTGATTAATCCCTCACCAAATGGGAAACAGAACATACTGGCTGCACAAAAAACGATGCCTATTACCAGTTTAATAGAAGAGAGCAGGTCGTGGTCTTCAGACTCCGCACAGGCCACAATAGACTGAGGTACCATCTATTCAATAAACTGAAGATAGGTGGCACTGACGAATGCCCGTGTGGTACCGGGAAAATGACCGCTGAACATCTGCTGCAAAACTGCCCGACATACGAAGATGAGAGAAAGCAGATGTGGCCATCACCAGTGGCAACACTAGACAACCTCTATGGCAGTGTTGACAGCCTCAGGATGACCGCTGCTTTTTTTTCGAAAAAATAAAGGTTGATGTCTGACAGCGTACGAAGAAGAAGAAGATTAATACCCCCATCACTTGTGGACGTCCACTCAAAATGGCTGGATCAGCCATGCAAGCTGAAATGTTATAATCTCTTACCTGTACTTAAGATTTGGTTTAGTTCTGTACAATTTATAATTTATATTAGGATATGGTAGTTATACAAGCTCTCCCCCACCCCCCCCCCCCCCCCGGTGCCTTGATCAAATTACTGGATCGTCTTAAAGATCTTGCATATCGATTACGCCTCCATGTATCATAGAGAAAACATATATATATATATCATACGCCCCGAAAAGAATGTTAAGTCGTGGGTTGTAGTAGCTTTCGTCACATCCCGAGCATACTGATGAAGGTAAACGACGGTGCTACATTTGGTTGTGCTATGCTTGTCTTCATCTGCGTGGCGCTCACTACTACGGGGATCACATCGATCAACATCTCGTCAGCCAGGCTGCCTTGAAAACAGCCAGTTTCCAGGGAACGTTGCATGAAAGAGATTGTGGTCAATATTCTGACGAAGACCACAATCTGTCTTCCATGCACCTTTCCCTGGAAACTGGCCCTAGCGCAACGCACTGGTCAGTATGTTAGGCCTTACTGGACTAGCGTCTCAGTTCTCTGTATCTTACAGCGTTCAGTGATCAACTGAATCTTCACTCTGTTCAAATTTTGGCTTGCTTCCATGAGTGCTTCAGACAGGATGTCCAATTCGCTCTTACAGCTGCCAACTTATTTGCCTGTTATAAGCCCTCTTTGTGACGTAGTGTACGGTAGGTTTCCATTACTTTCAGTACGTGCAGAAGCGAACGTAGCAACAAAAAAAAATTTGTCTGCTAATCTGGATACGATGAAATTCGTTCTTGGTGCGTTAGGATTGTGAAACTTAGCGAGTTTCAGCCCTAGGTCACTCTGCCTCGACATACTAGGCTTAAATCATGTTGTAGTTAGTTTGGTAGACCAGGCATGTCGGAACTTTTATTATGGTATAACCGCTTATCTCTTTCCATCTAGCTGTAAATGGGTACCTGACGAAAAATTTCTGGACACTGGTCCGCTGCCACCTGCCCATGCAACGAGGAGACGAAAACACTCGTCAGAGAGGAAAGAATAAGGCAGCAGAGTGATACAGAAATCACATACAATGAGATAAGACCAACGTGCAGAGCAAAATGGAAAAAAAAACCACCCTGACCACATAGAAAACGATGCCTACCATCAACTCTCTAGGCGATACCAGGTGATCATTCTTCGGCTACGCACAGTTCGTAACAGACCGAGACGTCATTTATACAAGAAGTTCAAGATTGGCACTACGGACCTTTGTACCTGTTGCACAGCCTCCGTGACAGCAGAACCCATTTTACAGTTCTGGACACAGCATACCGGCAACAGAAGTAGCATTTGGCAACAGCCAGTGTCCTTCCACGAGAAGCTGTACGGAAGTGCATGGAGTCGACTACTGCCTTCGTTAGAGTCAGTGAAGTCGAGGTCTGAAAACGACAGATGAAGGAGAAGAAGAAGAAGAAGAAGAAGAAGAATACGATACCTAATCGAACATTACTATTAATATGTTGGGTTCACTTAGTCGAATTGTTCTAATGCATGCCTCCCGACAAGGAGGGTAATGGATCGAATTCCCTGTAAGGTTTTTGGTGTTTTTCTGTTTGGTGTTAAGTGGTGACAGCAGTGGTGAAGCTGCTTGTAGTCCTTAGTCTAAAAAATGACAGCTCGACTACCCCAACAATGAGAATAAAGTCGAACGACAGGAAGTATCCATCTTAGGCTTGTCCACTTTCTCAGTCTCACAGCGACAGACATGGACGTATATTTCTACTCTGATCGTTTCCTTTATAGTCTTATTCTCACCATTAGATAATATGGGAGATATACGAGAGGTGCTCAAATGAAACCGGACCAAACTGCAACAAGTGAACATACATACGATGCGCATGACGATGTCTCTTCTGGTGTAAACAGCAAATAGCAGCAGTCAAGTTTGCAAAATTGTATTGTACTCCGACTCATAGTTTCCTCAGCAGACCGTTCAAAACATGGCGGGCGTGATATGGAATCTGTCCAGAGTTGATCAGCAAGCGATTATTATGTTTCTAACAGCTGAAGGATGTCGACCAGTTGACATTCATCGCAGAATGCAGGTAGTATATTGTGACAAAAGTGTGTCGAAGAGAAGAACTGGACAACGATGTTTAAAAAATGACGTGAGTTAACGAAAGATCAACCGAGACCAGGTTAGGCGCATATTGTTGCGTTAACTCACGTCCTTCTTTAAACATTGTTGTCCAGTTCTTCACTGTTGTCTTCGACACCCTTTTGTCACCAAACACTGCCTGCATTCCGCAACAACCGCACGGAAATGCCGAGGAAACAATGAATCGGTGGATAATGACATTTTGCAAACATGACGATTAGTACCTGCTGTTTACACCAGAAGTGATGTCATCATGCGCATCGTTCCTATGTTCATTGATTGCAGTTTCGTCCGGTTTCAATTGAATAAGCCTCGTAATATAAGAAGATTTAAATGGTTTGGAAAAAAATCCCTGGGCAACACTTTATGTTTATATTCTAACATCATATTTAATTTTTGGTTCAGCTTAGTTTTTGAGCCACGGTGGAACTGACATGGAATGTTCAGTTGATGACAGATTAGACGTGGATCTGACATGGTATGTTTAGTGTCTGTCTGTGTCTGTTTATATCTGTGTATAATCGTTTTGACAAATTATATTTTGGTCTACACTATTTCATAGCAGATCTAGTCTGTAAAGTACACAGCTCTCCACTTGCTCAACTAACCTAGTCTGTCAAGTACCCGCACCCCTCACCTGTTCAACTAACCTAGTCTGTGAAGTACCCGCACCCTCCACCTGTTCAACTAACCTAGTCTGTCAAGTACCCGCACCTTCCACCTGTTCAACTAACCTAGTCTGTGAAGTACCCGCACCCTCCACCTGTTCAACTAACCTAGTCTGTCAAGTACCCGCACCCTCCACCTGTTCAACTAACGTAGTCTGTCAAGTACCCGGCCCCACCTGCTCAACTAACCTAGTCTGTCAAGTACCCGCACCCTCCACCTGTTTAACTAACGTAATCTGTCAAGTACCCGGCCCCACCTGCTCAACTAACCTAGTCTGTCAAGTACCCGCACCCTTCACCTGTTCAACTAACCTAGTCTGTCAAGTACTCGCACCCTCCATCTGTTCAACTAACCTAGTCTGTCAAGTAACCGCACCCAACACCTGTTCAACTAACTTAGTCAGTCAAGTACCCCCACACCCACAACCCATCTATTCAACTAACCTAGTCTGTCAAGTACCCGCAACCCCCACCTGCTTAACTAACCTAGTCTGTCAAGTACCCTGCCCCCCCCCCCTCCACCTGCTCAACTAACCTAGTCTGTCAAGTACCCGGCCCCACGTGCTCAACTAACCTAGTCTGTCAAGTACCCGGCCCCACCTGCTCAACTAACCTAGTCTGTCAAGTACCCGGACCCACCTGCTCAACTAATCTAGTCTGTCAAGTACCCGCACACTCCACATGTTCAACTAACCTAGTCTGTCAAGTACCCAGCCCCTCCTGCTAAACTAACCTAGTCTGTCAAGTACCGGGCACCATTCCCCACCCCCCTACTCAACTAACCTAGTCTGTCAAGTACCCGCACGGCCCTCCTGTTAAACTAACCTAGTCTGTCAAGTACCCGCAACCCTCACCTGCTCAACTAACCTAGTCTGTCAAGTACCCTGCCCCCCCCCCCTCCACCTGCTCAACTAACCTAGTCTGTCAAGTACCCGGCCCCACGTGCTCAACTAACCTAGTCTGTCAAGTACCCGGCCCCACGTGCTCAACTAACCTAGTGTGTCAAGTACCCGGCCCCACGTGCTCAACTAACCTAGTCTGTCAAGTACCCGGCCCAACCTGCTAAACTAAGCTAGCCTGTCAAGTACCCTGCCCCCCCCCCCTCCTCCTGCTCAACTAACCTAGTCTGTCAAGTACCCGGCTCCTCGCCTGCTCAACTAACCATGTCTATCAAGTACCCGCACCCCCCCTCCCCCACCTGCTCAAGTAGCCTAGTCTGTCAAGTACCCTCCCCCACCTGCTGAACTAACCTAGTCTGTCAAGTACCCGCACCCCCTACGTGATCAACTAACCTAGTCTGTCAAGTACCCATCCCCCATCCCCAGCTCAACTAACCTAGTCTGTCAAGTACCCGCACCCCCCACGTGATCAACTAACCTAGTCTGTCAAGTACCCGCACCCCCTACGTGATCAACTAACCTAGTCTGTCAAGTACCCCTCCCCCACCCCCAGCTCAACTAACCTAGTCTGTCAAGTACCCGAGGCCCCCCCCCCTCCCACCTGCTCAACTAACCTAGTCTGTCAAATACTCGCCCTCCCCCACCCCAGCTCAACTATGCTAGTCTGTCAAGTACCTCCCCCTCCCCACCCCAGTTAAACTAAGCTAGTCTGTCAAGTACCTCCACCCCCTACCTGCTCAACTATACTAGTCCTTGAAGTACCCCCGCGGCCGCCACAGATCAACTTACCTAGTCTGTCAAGCACCTGCCTCCCCTCCCCACCCCCACCCCAGCTCAACTAACCTAGTCTGCCTAGTACCCGGCCTCCCTGCTCAACTTATCTAGGCACCCATGATGTTTGATTTCTAACTCCTACATTTTATTTTGGGTACTGTCGACTTGGTTTGGAAATAAATGCGGATAAAACAAAGCTCATGACCAATAACGTAGCAGGGTTTAAATCTGTAATAGATGCAAATGGGCAGGAACTTGAGGTGATAAAACGTTTCAAGTATCTTGGATCATTGATCAGCGAAGAGGGATCGAAGCCAGAGGTAATTGCAAGAATAGCACAAACAACAGCGGCGCTGACTCGGCTGAAACCTATATGGCAAGACAAGCGGCTCGCCCTCGGCATAATGCGCTCTTTGGTGCTAACAATTGTTATATTTGCCTGTGAGACCTGGACCATTACAGCAGATATCCAGGGCAGAATACGTGCAATGGAAATGAGGTGCTATAGAAAACTTCTAAATGTTACATATAAAGATCGTGTCACGAACGTAGAAATTCGACAGAGAGTTGAAGACGCTATTGGTCCTTTTGAAGATCTGTTCACAGCTATCAAAAGACGAAAGATGGCCTGGTGCGGGCATGTCGCGAGGTACAACAGAATTACCAACTCGATACTCTTTGGTTCCGTACCGGGACAGAGAGGGCGAGGACGTCCAAGGAAAAGATGGGTGGACAACATCACTGAGTGGTCAGGCCTTCGTCCCGGTGAGATACTTCAGCCGGCGACAGACAGAGAGGAATGGCGTGGGATTTTGGGAGTGTCTTCATGTGTGCCCCAACGACCTGATGGGTTACGGGATGAACTGAACTGAACTGAACTGTCAACTAATCAATCTCAATTCGGCTTCCTTCTTCTTCTTCTTCGTTCGTTCTCAATCTCCCGCTAACAAACCCTGAAAGTGCTAAAGTAACAGAATGTAGTCCAGAGAACGGAATGTGTTGTGTCGTAGTTTACAGCCTGACTGCGATATTTGCACCTTTCGGTCCAACACATCCCACTTTAGCAAGAATTTTTGGAATACCGGGTTAGCATTCCCTCTTCGATCCCTTCTCCTTTGCCAGTCTGCCCTGTTGCAACCTGTTATCCAGGATCACCGCGTGGAGGTGTAGAAGGGTCTTAGCAGCTCTGGTTCGCTGGCCCAGACGCTAGCAGTCAACTATGGGTCGCTGACCACTGCAGCTCATGCGCTGCTCAGCATCTTGATCCCAATACGGCTTCCAATACTATTATGTATTATTAGTCACGCCGCCCCCTTCTCTCTTCCGACAATGAAGAACCTATAACCTTGACCTTTCTTTAAACCCACCCACACACACATATACACACACTCCTGGGTTGTTTTACAACCCTAAATCCCCATAACACTGGCACAGATAAGGTAAACAGGCTCTGGTTCACGCCTATTACCCGTGCTAGCATTCAGGTAAAAATGAGGTCAAATGACAGGTCTGATAATTTCAAGGGACTCTGTTATCTGCAACTTGAACAGACACGCTGGTTTAGTTTTCAGACTGTGATATCAAATGTTAAATGTGGCGCAACCATTGGCTCCATTAGGATGCATAGAAAAATATATTTACGAAAACAAAACATCACAAAAACGCGTCCTTTTCGTTTCCCTCACAATTAATCTGTTTAACATTACCCGTGGGTGGCGTATTGGTGGTGACTTTGTTTAACATTATCCGTGGGTGGCGTATTGGTGGTGACTTTGTTTAACATTATCCGTGGGTGGCGTATTGGTGGTGACTTTGCAAAGTAGAATTAGGGAAAAATACTTGGACGAAAAGTCAAGTTTTTATCAACGAAATAGCCTTGCGCAATCCGTCAAGTTTATGGAGGACTAGATGTTGGTATTTGAACGGAAACAAGAGAAGTCTTGGGAACATCATCAAGTTTATGGAGGAAATAGATGTTGGTATTTAAAGAAGAACAAAATAAAAAAAGCCTTGCGCAATCCGTCAAGTTCATAAAGGAAAATAGATGTTGGTATTTGAACGGAAACAAGAGAAGTCTTAGGAACATCATAAGTTGATGATGGAATTAGATGTTGATGTTTGAATGAGAACAAGAGAAGTCTTGGAAACATCGTCAAGTTTATGAGGGAATTAGATGTTGATATTTTAAGGAGAACAAGAGAAGCCTTGGAAAAACCGTCAGACATGCGCTCTTCCAGACTCGACCCACACCTGTCTCTCTTAAGAAAGACCTTCAGCGTTTTATGATGAGTGTCAGATGTCGAGGTCTTGACATTCTGCTCGGGATCCGACATAGCACGTACTAAGTAAAGTAACCCATAGCATTACTGCCGTTGGGGGTGTGAAGTGTTTAAGGATCCCACATTTCAAAGGCTCGGCTATTTGAGGCCGGTAGCCATCTCCTCTCCCTCGCAGCTTTAACTTGCCGGGCTGAACAGGTACCCATTTAAGGCTGGGTCGACCCGGGGAAATACGTAGATGTTGATATTCGTAGTAGATATACACCGATTAAGTGTTTTTACCGTTCTCCAAATACTAACGAAGGTCCTTAAAAAATGTAATTCTAGGTGTACACTAAGAAGTTAAATTCGAAGCTTCTCAATACGTTCGCCGCTATAGGTATTAGTGTCAATCCCCACCTCGATGGCCAGGTTGTTATGACACATCCTGTTTCCAGGAACGCTAGTAGGACGTGAAGTGGGGGTCCCTTTAGCACGCCCTTGTCCGATCCCTTCTAACCAGCTCGGCCTGCAAAAACGGTGTGCGGAAAAAAATAAAATTTTTTGGAACGGAGTCACTCCTGACAGCCATTTTTTACTGCTGACTACGCCCTCCATATATACACGATATTTTGCCGGTTAAAGTATCGTGTGTTCAATTACAAATGGTTTTTGAACAGTTTTAATTTTGTATACGCCGTTTGGAGCAAGCCGACTTTTTGCGAAAGGGGAAGTAGGTTGTTGAGAAAGATTTTTATCAAGTAGATCTGTTTATTTTGTTTGTTTAAATGAAAGAACTACGTTTGAATTTAAACTAACAGTTGTGGCGATATTGTAAACACAGTATCGATACATTGTTGTGGTTTCCATGGTTTTCTATCGAAGCGACTAGGCCTAGTGGTTGAGTCCAAATTTTTCCCGAGATTTTCATAAATTTTCAACTTCATCTTTTTAAATCTCAAAAACTAACAAACATGCAACAAAAACAATAACACCCACATGTTCGTTATGCTATTACGCCAGAAAATCATATTTATTGACAAACAAACATAAAAGTTACAAATTTTGAAAGACGACTACCACAGCGACTAATTAAGAAAATTAATTAGGTCAAATTTGTTTCACAAATTATGTAGCGTGCCTAAGGTTAAATCAGTATGCTTGGTCTACCCTTCCTTACATCAGGTCTTAAATACACAATTGAATGATTACTTAGGACCATTTTTGTTTTTTGTTTTTGTTTTAGTTTTTGGTTTTGTTTTTGGTTTTGAAAAAAAGTGGGCCGTTTATTTTCAGTTGAAGTGGCGGTTCCCGTTCGTCTGGATTAGGTTTCCAACTTCTGATTATTTTGTGTGGCTGCTTTTAACCTTTAACTGAACTTAACGTAACAACGTTTTTATACTGGTTTCGAAGACTCTGCAGAGTTTGTATACAACCAGTTTCTTGGAGGGTGGCTAACCAACGGCCGGTCACTTGAAAAGCCCTTTCCAGGGCTTGGTAGCGGGTTGTTTGAGAACGAACAACGAAGAAACAGATTTGATGGGCTATACCATATTTTTGGTCTTCTTTTTAATGTTGAGAATATTATGAAATGTTTTTCTGGCAATCGTCCTCTTCTTCTTTGAGTTCAAGATCTTTTGGTCATGCTATTTCTGCAGGCCAGTCGCCATGATGAAGTCTGTAGTCTTCACCAGGTCGAAGCGGCTGCCCCACAGCTTTTGTCTCAGCTCCGTACCCTCTGGCCAGGTCTGGCATCTCATTTCCCTATAGATTGGGCATTCTTGTAGAATATGCTCAGGTTCCTGGCATCCTGTTCCACACGGGCACTCATCGGTGTGTGAGATCTTCAGACGGTAAAGATGTTCTAGTAGTCTGCAGTGTCCAGTTCTCAGGCGAAATAAGGTAGTTTGTGGATTTCTTTTGAGAAAGTGAATTGGGTCTGGTGTACTGCTTATGTTTCTGTCTTCTCTCCATTGGTGTACATACTGATTTCTGATGATGTTCTTGATTTCTCTGTATGGTACTCTGTGATTAGATTGTGTCTTTTTGCTGCCATCTTTTGCCAGAGCATCAGCTCTGTCGTTTCCCGTGATTCCGCAATGGGAGGGTAGCCACTGGAGCGCTATTGTTGAGAATCTCTGGAGTTTTCCGTTCTGCTTTGATCTCTGATAACAGTGGTTCGTTGTTTGTTTTTTGTATTGTCTCTAATAGTTCTCTGCAGTCCTTGAATACAGCTATTTTTGTTGGAGGTTGCCTTTCTGTCTGAATTATTCTCAGTGCTCGCAGGAGGGCCATCGATTCTGCTTTAAGATTTGTGGACAACTTTCCTGTTGGGAGGGCCTATTCTGTTATATTTCCACTTTTGTGTCTTATGAATATGCCTCCTCCCCCGTTTCGGCCTGCCCCCTCTGCTGAACCATCTGTGTACACCTGTGGCCATTCTTTGGAATTATATTTCTCCTCAATCATTGTTTGTGCTAACATTTTCAGCTCGTGGACACTGTGTTGGTCTTTTCTTATTATTCCTTGGATATCTGAACTTATTTCGATGTTGTTTATGTTGTAGCTTGGCTCCATATAGTCTGGCAATCGTATTCTGTTTCTTCTTCGATCATTGCTCATTTAGAGTGAGACTCTGGATCCTTCAATAAAGTTGTGTCTGTGCCAGGGTCTCAATACCGCGTACAGTTTACTAAAGGTGAGTGGGCGTTGGCCACTTTCTTCTCAGATCTGCTGGCTGGGGCAGACCTGAAGAACATGTGCTGATATCATGTCTGCCAGGCCATAGTAACATAGCCAGTTTCGGAGACGAAGTGTGATAGTATGGTCTTTTCTAGACAATTGGTTTCTAGACAGTTGGTTTCTAGACAGTTGGTTTCTAGACAGTTGGTTTCTAGACAGATGGTTTCTAGACAGTTGGTTTCTAGACAGTTGGTTTCTAGACAGTTGGTTTCTAGGCAGTTAGTTTCTAGGCAGTTGGTTTCTAGACAGTTGGTTTCTAGACAGTTGGTTTCTAGACAGTATGTTTCTAGACAGTTGGTTTCTAGACAGTTGGTTTCTAGACAGTTGTTTTCTAGACAGTTGGTTTCTAAGGAGTCGGTTTCTAGACAGTTGGTTTCCAGACAGTTGGTTTCTAGACAGTTGGTTTCTAGACAGTCGGTTTCTAGACAGATGGTTTCTAGACAGTTGGTTTCTAGACAGTCGGTTTCTAGACAGTTGGTTTCTAGACTGTTGGTTTCTAGACAGTCGGTTTCTAGACAGTTGGTTTCTAGACAATTGGTTTCTAGACAGTCGGTTTCTAGACAGTTGGTTTCTAGACAGTTGGTTTCTAGGCAGTTGGTTTCTAGACAGTTGGTTTCTAGACAGTCGGTTTCTAGACAGTTGGTTTCTAGGCAGTTGGTTTCTAGACAGTTGGTTTCTAGACAGTTGGTTTCTAGACAGTTGGTTTCTAGACAGTTGGTTTCTAAGCAGTCGGTTTCTAGACAGTTGGTTTCCAGACAGTTGGTTTCTGGACAGTTGGTTTCTAGACAGTCGGTTTCTAGACAGTTGGTTTCTAGACAGTTGGTTTCTAGACAGTCGGTTTCTAGACAGATGGTTTCTAGACAGTCGGTTTCTAGACAGTTGGTTTCTAGACAGTCGGTTTCTAGACAGTTGTTTCTAGACTGTTGGTTTCTAGACAGTCGGTTTCTAGACAGTTGGTTTCTAGACAATTGGTTTCTAGACAATCGGTTTCTAGACAGTTGGTTTCTAGACAGTTGGTTTCTAGACAGTTGGTTTCTAGACAGTCGGTTTCTAGACAGTTGGTTTCTAGGCAGTTGGTTTCTAGACAGTTGGTTTCTAGACAGTTGGTTTCTAGACAGTTGGTTTCTAGGCAGTTGGTTTCTAGGCAATTGGTTTCTAGGCAGTTGGTTTCTAGACAGTTGGTTTCTAGACTGTTGGTTTCTAGACAATTGGTTTCTAGACAGTTGGTTTCTAGACAGTTGGTTTCTAGCCAGTTGGTTTCTAGACAGTTGGATTCTAGACAGTTGGTTTCTAGACAGTTGGATTCTAGACAGTTGGTTTCTAGACAGTTGGATTCTAGACAGTTGGTTTCTAGACAGTTTGCTTCTAGACAGCTGGCGGGTTGTAGTAGATAAGGTTTTTCCCCTTCCAGACCGTGCTGATGAAGGTCGACAGCGGTCCTTCAAGCGATTGTGCTATTCTCTGCTTCATCTGCGTGACGCTCACTACTACGGGGATCAAGTAGATCCACATATCGTCAGTAAAACTGCCTTAAAAAGACCTGTTTCAAAGGAATGCTACAGGGAAGAGAGAAAGTGGTATTGGTCAGTGTACTGTGCCTGACCCTGACTTGGTCAGTGTACTGTGCCTGGCCCTGACTTGGTCAGTGTACTGTGCCTGACCCTGACTTTGTCATTGTACTGTGCCTGACCCTGACTTGGTCAGTGTACACTGCCTGACCCTGACTTGGTCAGTGTACTGTGCCTGGCCCTGACTTGGTCAGTGTACTGTGCCTGACCCTGAATGGTCAGTGTACACTGCCTGACCCTGACTTGGTCAGTGTACTGTGCCTGACCCCGACTTGGTCAGTGTACTGTGCCTGACCCTGACTTGGTCAGTGTACACTGCCTGACCCTGACTTGGTCAGTGTACTGTGCCTGACCCCGACTTGGTCAGTGTACTGTGCCTGACCCTGACTTGGTCAGTGTACAATGCCTGACCCTGACTTGGTCAGTGTACTGTGCCTGACCCTGACTTGGTCAGTGTACACTGCCTGACCCTGACTTGGTCAGTGTACTGTGCCTGACCCTGACTTGGTCCGTGTACTGTGCCTGACCCTGACTTGGTCAGTGTACTGTGCCTGGCCCTGACTTGGTCAGTGTACTGTGCCTGGCCCTGACTTGGCCAATGTACTGTGCCTGGCCCTGACTTGGTCAGTGTACTGTGCCTGGCCCTGACTTGGTCAGTGTACTGTGCCTGGCCCTAACTTGGCCAGTGTACTGTGCCTGGCATTATCATGTTATGAAGGTCACAGTTCTGCTACAGTCGGGTGTGAGATTGAGGCCGACCTCTCGTTCCTTACTAAACGCGCCTACAGCAAAACCTTTACAAAGACTTTATTCATCAATCATTCACAGGTCAAGGTCTAGGTTGCTCCCTGTGTGGAAGGCTGTTGTATCTCTGGACAGCTTTGTGTCCCATTTGTCTATCGAGGCCAGTGTTGTCCTCTCTCTTCCTGTGTGACCGTGCAACTTTGTAGAAAATATTGAACCGTGATAACGCTTCGTTCGTTCTCATTCTCCCACTACCAAACCCTGAAAGGGCTTAAGTAGCTGAATGTAGTCCAGAGAACGGAATTCGTTGTGTCGTAGTTTACAGCTTTACTGCGATATTTGCACCTTTCGGTCCAACACTTCCATCTTTAGCAATCATTTTGTGAATACCGGGTCAGCATTCCCTCTTCGATCCCTTCTCCTTAGTCAATCTGCCCTGCTGCAGCCTGTTATCCAGGATCACCGCGTGGAAGTGTAGAAGGGTCTTGGCTCTGGTTCGCTGGCCCTGACGCTAGCAGTCACTGACCACTGCAGCTCATGCGCTTGCATGAAGCAGGATTGATCGAGTTTCTCTCAAACGGGCTGTCATGGGAGCGACGTTCTGCAAAGAACATGCCACACGATGATAATGGGGACATATATCGCAGTATGCAGCAGACCGTTCCTTGATATTGAATTTGGGAAAAGATACACGAAAACAACTGCTCTCTCTCTCTCTCTCTCTCTCTCTTGTCAAAAGTACTTATGCATTTTTTGGTTTTTTGGCGTTCGCCTTATTTGTCTATTCCCAAAGGTGGTGTGCGTTGCACTGTAGTTTTTATTTTACGCCTGTCGGCTCAGTGCATCCGACTTCTGCATTAATTTTATGTAAGGGTCTGCTTCCTTCTGCATTTTCTAAGGGTTTGCTTCCCCTGGGTAACGGCTGGTGCTGTGATGGGGATCGAACCCAGCACCTTCAGTTGTGAACCGTGTCACTTAACCACTAGCCCACGCCGTCCCCACTTATGCAAATGAACACTATCTGGGCAACGAAACGGATGTTGATGAACAATACCGACTCTGTCGCCAAAGCGCCAGACCTGCTATTTGTCAAAGACGCGGTGGAGTCGAGTTTCTACGTGTGAAATTAATTTTTGTTTTGTTTTTTTTGTTTTTGTTTTTTGCGTTCGCCTTACTTCTCTAATCCCCAAGGTGGTGTGCGTTGCACTGTAGTTTTTATTTTGCGCCTCTCGGCCCAGTGCATCCGACTTCAGCATGCATTTTATGTAAGGGCCTGCTTCCTCCTGTATTTTCTAAGGGTTTGCTTCCTCGGGGTAACGGCCGGTGCTGTGATGGGGATCGAACCCAGCATCTTTTGGTTGGGAGCCGTGTCACTTAGCCACTAGCCCAAGCCATCCCCTAAATTAAGTGTTTGAGTCACAGAAGAAATCTATTGCAAAATTACGAAATCACAAATATGACCAGAACTGCTCGCTTTCCTGAGTACATTTCCAGAAAACAAGATGCGATGATTTTGTTATCACATGTAAATTCCATAATGATCAAATTTTAATGATGGCTTACAACGCAAAAATATTTGTGATACAGGGCACGAGTAAAGCCGCACGGTAGATGGATGGAATACTTAAAAAAAAAAGAAGCCACGTCCAGACGCGCTTACGACGATTGACAAACGTACTTTAACTTAGACATAAACAGACGATTTAAATCTTCCACGCTTTTCAGCGTCACATGTGGATTAAACGACAACTAACTAACAAACTAACTAACTGGCTGATTGATCGACTGACTGAGCGACCGACCGACCGATCGATATACAGACCGACCCACCGACGGACACGCTCTACGGAAGAAGAGACACCCTTAGGATGACAGCTGCTTTTTTTTAACAAATTCATGTCGACGTCTGACAGCGTACGAAGAAGAAGAAACAAAATAATAATAATAAGAAGAAGGAGAAGAAGAAGACGAAGAAGAATATCAGGATTACAGATTACATATTCACAAATATATTAAACAAATTAATTGTTAGATATGTGCAATTCTGTAAAATATTAGCATCACTGCACTACGGGCAGACACATAGGTACACAGGCTTTGCTATCAAATGTTGGAGGATGTGGATAATGGTTGTGCCTTTAGCTGGTTTATTGTTTACATTCATGCTCTGATCTCACGTGCGCTCTTCCAGTCTCGACCCGCACCTGTCTCTCTTAAGAAAGGCGTTAAGCGTTTTATGATGAGTGTCAGATGTCGAGGTCTTGCCAGTCTTGGGATCCGGCATAGGCCGTACTAAGTAAGTAACCCATAGCATTGCTGCGGTAGGGGTGTGAGGTGTTTAACGATCTCACATTTCAAAGGCTCGGCTATATGAGGGCGGTAGCCATCTTCTTTTCCTCGCCACTTTAACTTGCCATACTGAACCGGTACCCATTTAAGGCTGGGTCGACCCGGGGTCAGTTGCGGTTTGAAAAAAACATTTCCGCCTAACTGGGGAATGAACCCAGGGTGTACTAAGCAGGAACAATATGGTGATAAGGGCACGGGATGTGTTGTTAGACCCTCCGCGGGTGATATTTTGAGGAGGGAGAAATGCCCTCATCTTTCACTGGTAACAGTGGAATGGCACAGCTACAATTAGTTGAAGAAAGGTCCAGATACGATTTTTGGAAATATCTTCTTCTTTGCGTTCGCCTTATTTTCTCTAATCCACAAGGCGGTGTGAGTTGCACTGTGGTTTTTATTTTGCGCCTGTCGGCCCAGTGCATCCGACTTCAGCATGCATTTTATGTAAGGGTCGGCTTCCTCCTGCATTTTCTAAAGGTTTGCTTCCTCGGGGTAACGGCCGGTGCTGTGGTGGGGATCGAACCCAGCACCTTCGGGTTGTGAGCCGTACCACTTAACCACTAAACCACGCCGTCCCCTATATCTTTTTAATCAGAGAGTGGTGAATGATTGGAATGCTTGTTGAGAACATGACGGGTGTGATACGGAATCCGTCCAGAGTTGATCAGCGAGCGGTGATTCGGTTTCTAACCGCTGAAGGATGTCCCACCAGTTGACATTCATCGCAGAATACAGGTAGTGTATGGTGACAAATGTGTGCCGAAGACAACAGTGAAGAACTGGACAAAGATGTTTAAAGAAGGACGTGAGTTAACGAAGGATCTTCCAAGACCACGTCAGTCGCATATTGTTGCCTTAGCTGAGGTCCTTCTTTAAACATCGTTGTTTAAACACTCTGGTCAGATTCCGTATCGCACCGGCCATGTTTTCAACGGTCTGCTGAGAAAACTGTTAGTCGGAGAATAATGAAATTATGCAAACTTGACGGTTGGTATGTGCTGGTTACGTCAGAAGTGACGTCATTTTGCCCATCGTACGTATGTTCACATGGTGCAGTTAGGTCCGGTTTCATTTGAACACGCCTCGTATAAAGCTTAATTTCTTTACACAAGTAAAATACTACAACAGAAAAAGCCCATTTAGTCTATCTTCTGCGTAGAAAAAACATTTAATAAGAAATAACAATTGTATAGTTTTAGACGTGAAACTCGAATGTAAGAAGTGTCCTCAGGTCGGTGATAAATGCACCGAAAGTAGAACGTGAGAGAAAGAGAGGGGTTGGTGCAGAGATAGAAGGCCCTGTGCTTTCCAAATTCCATTGTCCTGTTTTGTGCGCTCAGACACGTAGATCAGACTAGCTATACAACTGTGCGAAAGTAGAACTACACGATCACGCCTGGGACGCGCTGCGTCTTTTAAGAGTTCACGCTGTCACACACTGATTCTGAAGGTTAGTTTTGAAAGTTGAACCCAGGACTATGTTTTGTCATCTGTGTCTTAGATCCTTGTTACTCTGGTGCGTTCATGGTTATGTTGTTTGTACTAATCTGTATCTAAATAATTTTATTTTCGTTCAGTCTTTCGCTTTGCATTTTTAAGTAGTCAATTTAGTATTGTTTTCATGTTGTTAATTACATTGTATTTGTTACATTGTTCGCTACATTCAGTGATTGAATTATATGTGTTTGTTTGGTCTTGCGTGTGATTCACGGATTCATTGTATATGTGTTTGATTGTTCTATCCTGCGTGTGATTCACGTATTGATTTTATATATGCTTGATTGTTTGATCCTGAGTGTGACTCGCTGATTGATTGTAAACGTGTTTGATTGTTTGGTCCCGCGAGTGATTAACTGACTGATTGTATATGTGTTTGATTGTTTAATCCCGCGTTTGATTCGCTGATTGATTGTACAGTGTTTGATTTGTGTTAACTCGTGTGTGATTCAGTGATTGATGTTTCTATGACTGATTGCTTGGTTGTGTTGGTGAAACATTTGACTATCATATATCCGATTTCCCAAATGATCACGCTCACCATCACCTTTCAGCCCCCTTTGGAATTCCGGGTCTTCAGCAAATACATCTTGTTTTTAAGCCGTTTGTTTGCGGAGAGGAGAATAACGTCTGGTCAGGCGAAACATACTGACCAAGCATGGTAGTAAGAGTCAGGAAAAATATACTGACCAAGCATGGTAGTAAGAGTCAGGAAAAATATACTGACCAAGCATGGTAGTAAGAGTCAGGAAAAATATACTGACCAAGCATGGTAGTAAGAGTCAGGAAAAATATACTGACCAAGCATGGTAGTAAGAGTCATGAAAAATATACTGACCAAGCATGGTAGTAAGAGTCAGGAAAAATATACTGACCAAGCATGGTAGTAAGAGTCAGGAAAAATATACTGGCCAAGACTTTGTGATTCTGCAATCGATTATATGTAGCATGCTCTAATTCGAACATATGTGCGATTGACTAATTTAATTGTGTGAATTAGAACAAAAAGTTACACAGAACCACGTCTATAGAAAGTAGATACACAGACAAAGTCAACATACATTTAACAATCAATGATAATTTAAATGACAAAACTGATAAGTAGGCATCGAAAGCACACGTAACCTGGTCAGGAGATAATGATAAATGGAACACAAGCATATCCATCAATAACTGCCTGCGAGATGACGCCACCGAATGAGACAAATTATCACAACACAGAGGGTAGGAGTCTTCATTCAAACGTAGTTCGAGCCCACACGGGTATCTGATGCGAGCCACCCGGAGTGTGTACATCCAGCGGGATCCAGGAGCTATCAATATCTAATCCACTGTTAAATGTTATAGAGAATACATGAATCTGTCGGTTCACCATAAAATAACACAAGATACAAATATTTAAAAAAAACCGTCAATTTAGCAACTAAAAATATCACCCTTAAACCTGACGACAAGAGACATATAACAAGGAAAAAGATACGTTCGTGGGAATGGTAATAGTTCAATTAATCACCTGAGAATTCGGAACAACTGAGCTGAGACCACACACTTCCTTCCTAATGGCTCACAATGAGGGACAAACTAATCGGTTTGACATCCCAACCACAAGGGCTGAAATCTGCCATGTCCAGTTTGGTAGACACAAGGTTGTTCTTGTTTGTTTTTTGGCCGAATTGTTACGATGCCTACCGACAAGAGAGGCAGTGGGCCGAATCCCCGGTAAGACACTTGTTATTTTTCTGTTGGGGATGAAAAAACACTTATAGTCTGCACACGACGTGGCGACATCATTGGTGAAGCGGCTTGTAGTCTTGTCTTGAAAACACCTTGATTAGACAATAACAAGTTGTTCAGTATATAGCCGTCTACAAGAACACAGCCACACATTAATTAAATAAATGTCCAGATTAGATACCAGGAGATGCTGTTTTAGTCAGAGAGTGGTGAATGATTGGAATGCATCGCCGTCGGAAATAGTCAAAGCAGTGTCAGTTAATGCATGCAATTAATAGATTGGATGCGATTAGACATTTTTAATCAAGTGAATCTAAAAGAAACTAGTGTTACACAGACCCTGCAGAGTCTTCTAAACAAGAATAAAAACGTTAAGTTACGTTAGCCCAACAATGGGAATACAGTCGTATGACAATAACGATCACAACTCTACATGCACAAATGAATGACAACCTACGGTATACTTGCCAGAAACCGAATAAGTTGACAGTTGTTGGAGCGACGTTCAGTAATGGACATGCTACTTAATTTTCTGACTTAGTGCGATGCCGTAAGATTCTTTAGTTGTTGCTATTTTAAACCCGCGTTAAATAAATGACCACAATTTACCTGCTGCATTGATAAATATACCGTATTATGTGTGTCTTGTTCAGCCTGACTACTGTGAACACAACAACCGGCAGTGCTGTTAATCTGTAAGTAAAGTAACCCGTAGCATTACTGCCGTAGGGATCTGAGATGTTAGCGATCTCACATTTCAAAGGCTGGGAGCCATCTCCTCTCCCTCGCTGCTTTTACTTCTCGGACTGAACCGGTACCCATTTAAGGCTGGGTCGAACCGGGAGCCATTGCGGTCTGAAAAAACATCACCGCCTCAACTGGGGAATGAACACAGGACCACTCATATGCGAAGTCAATGCGCTAACCACTGCACTACACGGCTACGTGTTAATCTGTAGTACATTTAAACACATGACCTGCCATTTCGAAGATAAATGAATGTGTGATTGTAATAAGCTAACATATATATGAACGATTGATTAGTGTTGTGGTGGAGCACTCGGTTTTCAATGTAAAGGTACGAGGTTCAATTCCCGCATTCGTCACGCTTCAGTCGACTCAGTTGCGAATGGGTATCTGACTTACGATTAGGTAAGGAAAAGGCAGCGAGCCACCTCACACAATCGGTGACTTAGTAAACTGAAGTCTCCCATACTTCATTCCCGACCAGCGGTAAAGTCTTCTGAAGGATTTCTTTTATCTCTATTGAGATAACCATACGCTTGTGTAGATTACAGATTTATTTACCGGGAAACGAGTATTAACATATTCCTTTAAGGGTCTCATTCAATCTATCAAAGCTCGTTGCTCCTCTCAGTGCATACGCACCACACATCGCCAGCATACACGGCCCTGTGTTACTCTGTCTGCCTCTCTCCATGTGTAATCATTTAATGGTAGTCTGTCTCGCGTGCTCTTCTCCGTGTCTTTTTAGGTCTACCTGTTTCTCTTCCCCTGCAGATTCTATGTGAGAGCCTGCCTAGCTATGTTGATGCCTTAATGATCGTTTGTCATACCCAGTCATATTTGCTGTACTGAATTTGTTGTGCCAGTGGATGTTGTTGGCTCCTTTCCCATTGGTTGTCGTTCCTCACCATGTCCTACTACTTATGTCCTCCGTAGGCATCTTTCTTGAATGACCTTGATCTTTCTCGATGTTTCGCTCCCCACAACGCCCCGACTTGAAACTGGCGTTGAGCAATTTCAGAGCGGAGGCAGAGGCCATGAGGGCTGCAGTAGAAGCAATGCTGAAGGCAAAAGAAATGAAAGCCAGATAGTCCTTGTTTACAGATGCCCTGACCGTAGTCACAGCACTAAAAAGCCAGAAAAATACTGAACTTAATGATTTAAAAGCAGTACTCTGTCAACTATGCCAGCAGTCCGCACCAAAAAAGAGTAGTGGTGCAGTGGGTTCCATCCCACTGTAACATCCAAGGCAACGAGGAGGCAGACAGACTGGCAAAACAAGGTGCAAGACTACAACAACCAGATTCTAGTGTGACCTACGAAGAGTCCAAAAGGCTTACTAGAGCCAGATACATGGGCAAATGGTAAACAGAACATACTGGCTACACAAAAAATATGCCTACAACCAGTTGAATAGAAGGGAGCTGGTCGTGGTCTTCAGACTCCGCACAGGCCACAATAGACTGAGGTGCCACCTATTAAATAAACTGAAGATAGATGGCACTGACAAATGCACTTGTGGTACCGGGAAAATGACCACTGAAAATCTGCTGCAAAACTGCCCGACATACGAGGACCAGAGACAGCACATGTGGCCATCACCAGTGGCAACACTAGACAAGCTCTATGGCAGTGTCGACAGCCTCAGGATGACCGCTGCATTTTTCGAAAAAATACAGGTTGACGTTTGACAGCGTAGAAGAAGAAGAAGAAGAAGAAACTGGCGTTAAATATCTTAATTTTTGTATGAATTTTTTGCTGTTGTTGTATCTCCATATGTTGTTTAGTGTCAGGATCTCCATATGTTGTTAGTGTCAGGATCTCCATATGTTGTTAGTGTCAGGATCTCCATATGTTGTTAGTGTCAGGATCTCCATATGCTGTTAGTGTAAGGATCTCCATATGCTGTTTAGTGTAAGGATCTCCATATGTTGTTTAGTGTCAGGATCTCCATATGCTGTTAGTGTAAGGATCTCCATATGTTGTTTAGTGTCAGGATCTCCATATGCTGTTTAGTGTAAGGATCTCCATATGCTGTTAGTGTTAGGATCTTTATATGTTGTTTAGTGTCAGGATCTCCATATGTTGTTTAGTGTCAGGATCTCCATATGTTGTTTAGTGTCAGGATCTCCATATGCTGTTAGTGTAAGGATCTCCATATGTTGTTTAGTGTCAGGATCTCCATATGTTGTTAGTGTCAGGATCTCCATATGTTGTTTAGTGTCAGGATCTCCATATGTTGTTTAGTGTCAGGATCTCCATATGTTGTTTAGTGTCAGGATCTCCATATGTTGTTTAGTGTCAGGATCTCCATATGTTGTTTAGTGTCAGGAATGCCACTCGTGCCTTTCCAATTCTGACCCTTTCATCTGCATAAGTACCTCTTGACATGTGAATGGTGTTTCCCATACTGATAAAGACCTCCACCTCTTTAAGCGGGTCTCCCTCTAGAATGATTGGTTCTTTGCTGATTTGGTTCATTTTAAGGAGCTTCGGTTTCTTCATTCAATTCAAGTGCCTTCTCCAGAACGAAGATTAGCTGCAATGGACCTTAAATAGCATCTGTCTCTTGTCTTGACGGTATACTGCCAGACTGACGTTAGCCCATCTTTCGGTGTTTCTCTCCAATTTATAGCGCCGTCCCTCTCTTGTCTGTCGAACCTTTCTCTCCAGTTTCGTTTTTATTAAAGTATTGCGTATTTTTATATGACCAAAATATTTGACTTTCCTAACTGTAATGTTTGTCAATAGTTCTCTACACATGGATACCCTCGTCGGGACATCGCTGTTTGTGTGTTTCTCTTTCCACGAAACGTGACATATTCTTTTGTTTAACCATGTTTCGATTACCTCTATTTTGTTTTCCAACTATTTGTTCATTGTCCATGTTTCTGCACCGTATAATGATATTGAACATATATACCACCCGATGCGTCTCATTTTTAATAGACAGGCGATTTTCCTGGATGCCAATATATTTCTCATAGAATAAAATACACTTTTGGCAATTCCTGTTCTCTACGTCACTTCCCTTTCACATCTACCATCACCTGTGATTACCTGTCCCTGCTACACGAATCTGTCTACCTGTTCTGGTATCACGTCGTTCACTCGGATATTAGTTTGGGGGCCGCACATTGGTTGTGGTAAATAACATAACTTTTGTTTTATTAATGTTAATGTTTAAAGCCATATTAATTACTTCTGATGTTGACTATCTCCACACCTTATTGCATCTCTTCATCGTGTAAATATTCAGTCCCAATTTTGCTGATTGTTCTTTCACTCTGTCCAATTTCTCTTGCATATTTGTAAGTGTCTACTTACCGTCAATTGTTTTTATTTGTTTTTTGTTTGGTAAAAGGTATGCCTCTCTGTATTCTACTGGCGGAGGCACGCACTTTCCACGACAGACCGCAATCTTTTAGGCGATATCATGACGTATTAACCAGTGCTTGGATGCGTGTGTGCGTCTGTAGGTACCGATGATAGTTAGAGCGATCTCATTGGTCAGCCCTAACGAAATGCGATGGAAGTCTAATCCTGAAGGTGCGTGTGAAAGTTGTGTAAGAGTGCGGTTGTTGGACAGAATCAAATGAAACAGAGTGTGAGGTCAGAAGAGAGTGAAGAGGAGTTGCCGGGTCGAACCGTCAAATTTCTTGGCGATAAACCGTGTAGTATATCCAAATTTAAAAGAAAACAATCCAAGAATCTAACAATTAAATAACAACAACAATAGAAGTAATTCGTGTTATAACGTCTAAAGGTAACACACACTGTTGGTGAAGATTTTTGTGTGTGTGCTTTCGCCTTATTTCTCTATTCTCCAAAGAGGTATGCGTTACACTGTGGTTTTTATTTTGCGACCGTCGACCCAGTGCATCCGACTTCAGCGTGCATTTTATGTAAGGGCCTGCTTCCTCCTGCATTTTCTAATGGTTTGCTTCCCGGGGGTAACGGCCGCTGCTGTGATGAAGATCGAACCCAGCACCTTCTGATTGTGAGCCGTGTCACTTAAACACTAGCCCACGCCGTCCCCGCTGTCGGAGATGAAGTGTTCGAGGCTTCATTGTACAAGACCTCGTCGTTTCATGCAGTGTTGTTCCCGAGAATCTGACTGAATTATCTCACCTTCATTGATTCGATTTGTCGTTACTGATCGAACAATCAATCAGTAGTACGCTTTGGCGATCAGGGCCTGTCGCGTCGAATGATCATAGACATGACCACGTCTGATAGCCGCGACCTAGCCGGCCTGCAGTTCTGTTGGGGAGGTGACGATCTGTTTTAGCCAAGTGTTGCGAGGCCGGCCTGCAGTTCTGTTGGGGAGGTGACGATCTGTTTTAGCCAGGTGTTGCGAGGCCGGCCTGCAGTTCTGTTGGGGAGGTGACGATCTGTTTTAGCCAGGTGTTGCGAGGTCGGCCTCGGGGACGTCTCCAGGATGAGCACGGTTTTCTCCCGCAACTCGCCCCTTTAGCCTGTCGGATCATCTCGGGTGTTGGGACTTCCCGGGAAAGGCGAGCAAGGTGACCGAAGAGAGAGAGAGAGAGAGAGAGAGAGAGAGAGAGAGAGAGAGGGCGACGTTCAATGATAAAGACAATGCCTGCAAGTTGAGTACGTCAAACTAATTCACTGTTGGAAATCATGTCATGCCAGACGATCCTGAGGATGCGCCTCTGGTTGCGCAGGTGGAAGGCCTCAAGACGCTGCCGGTCTCGCTGTAGTAGTGTCCAGGACACGTACCGTACACGAGAATGGGACCAGTGCAGGAGGAGTAAATACGAAGCCTGGTCTCGAGCAAGAGCCTTCGCTGGGACCAAACTCTGCGGAGCGAGTGCACGGATGAAGCCACTAAGCCCATCCTACGGGTGATGTCGTGACTGCTGCGTGCGTCAGAGGACTGCCTGCTGCCGAGGTAGACGAAGTCCTCAGTGGCCGCAACAGGGTTGTCTGTCTCACGATGATGCTGAGAGCAGTGTTCAGAACATAATCTTCAAATGTCACATAGTGTTACATAATAACAAATATCAACGTTTGTGTATTGTCTTTGTTGACATATAAATTCTTGTAGAGTTCGTAAAAATTTTTAGGTTGGCCACACCCTCGCTGATATAGAGCTTTCCTGCTGCCAAAGACGGATGTGTCGGACCGAAAGGTGCAAATATCGAAGTCAATCTGTAAACTAGCGACACAACGCATTCCGTTCTCTGTACTACATCCTACTACTTGCAAAGCCTTGCTCAGGGCTTGGTAGCGGGATATTGAGAACGAACGCAGAAGAAGAAGAAGAGCTTTCCTCTTAACAGTTGTTAAAACAAAACCTTACCTACTCGGTTTTTATAATATATACATAAGGATACAGTGGTGCTATTCTTTCGTCACCACAGTGGCCCAGTGATACACACGGAGATCTCCCTTCCTCTGTTCTCTACATCGACCTCCTCTGCTTACTCTTCCGCCGTGTTACACTTCCCACTTGCTAAAGTTATTCTCAACCTCTACATATCGTTCTCTTTGCTCTGACCTCCAAGTTCCGCTTTATCAGCACGGGCTGCTGTTATCAGTTTGGACGGTTTATCGTAACATTCTACTGTTACAAGGCGCGTCGCTTTCACTGCCAGCAACGACCTCTGCCGAGCCATAATGTGCGGGACCCACCTAGCTGTATTCTGCAGATTATGCAACACCCCCAAAAGAAAGGATACGTAGAAGATAGAGGTCACCGTGGTATTTGTTCCCACAGCTCGAAGCGAAATGTAATCAGGGTCAGGTGAAACATATCGATCCAAATTTCACATGGCGTGCTTGTCAGTGTTCCTTGAAACAGACGGTGTCACTAGTCGGGCAGCAAGGTCGTCAACGTGTAGCTTTGAACAATAACACCACCGCCACCACCACCAACAACAACAGCAGCATTGATACTGCTCGGTCTGTCCGTCGGATTGAGAATGGGGACTAAAAGCCGACTTCCACTTCATTCACCGCACTGTGTACTGGCTAAGTTTTTAAACAATTTGTTTTGCCTGCAATGGAAGGGAACTGAGACAGGTGTCTGGTCAAGCACAATATATTGACCAGGTCGGTGTGTCAGGGTCACGTCCAATATACTGACCATTATATCCCATTAGGGATCAAGATGCTGAGCAGCACATGAGCTGCAGTGGTCAGCAAACCCATAGCTGACTGCTAGCGTCAGGGCTAGCGAACCATAGCTGCCAAGACCCTTCTACACCTCCACGCGGTGATCATGGATAACAGGCTGCAGCAGGGCAGACTGGCTAAGGAGAAGGGATCGAAGAGGGAATGCTAACCCGGTACTCAAATAATGCTTGCGGAAGTCGGATGTGTTGGACCACAAAGTGCAAATATCGCAGCCAAGCTGTAAACTACAACACAACGCATTCCGTTCTATGGACTACATTCTGCTACTTACCCTTTCAGGGCTTGTTAGTGGGAGATTGAGAACGAACGAAAAAGAAGAAGAAGGAGAAGAAGATATCCCATTATATACTGACCAAGAAAATTATATCTGTTCCAATTAGCGTTCCCTGGAAATAGGCTGTTTTCAAGACAGTCTGGCAAACGAGATGTGGACCAACGTGATCCCTGTAGTAGTGAGAGTCACGCATATTAATCCAGGCATAGCACAACAGCCTGGGAGACGATGGTCGACCTTGATCAACACGATCGTAATATAAGGGAAGCTACTCCAACCCGCCACTTAATGCCCTCTTCAGGATGCACAAAAGAGTCAACTTCCTCAGTGTGGACATTCAACAACAACAACAACCTCCGATTGAATATAAAACCGGGGTCGGCGAGGGCTAGTGGTTAAGTGACACGACTCACAATCAGAAGGTGCTGGGTTCCATCCCCATCACAGCACATGCCGTTACCCCGGGGAAGCAAACCCTTACCTAAAATGAATGCTGAAGTCGGATGCACTGTGCCGATAGGCGTAACATAAAAACCACAGGCCAAAGCACACCACCTTGGAGATTCGAGAAATAAGGTGAGCGCAAAAAGAATATATAAAACCTAGGCGTTTTCGAGGGTTTGAACCCGTATCCAACAGGACAGGAGATAATCTCTCGTCCACGCGCTCCACAAGGAGCACCTTATGCATATATAACGTCATACGAGGACTAGAGAAAGCAGATGTGGCCATCATCAGTGCCGACACTAGACATGCGCTATGAGAGTGTCAACAGCCTCAAGATAACCGCTGCTTTCTTCAAACAAATCCAAGTAGACTTCTGATGGCGTACGAAGGAGAGGAAGATGAACATAACCCCAACTTCTTACAGCCACCAGCCACAGCCATCTTTTTTTAGTGTTAATGTTTTGTCTTTCTATATTCTACTGGCGGAGGCACGCCCTATCTACACCGGGCGGCAGTTCTTTGGGCAATATCAGAACGTATTAACCAGTGCTTGGATGCATGTTCGCGTCTGTATGTACCTATGCTAGTGTTTTAGTGATGCCAGATGTTTATGTGTGGTTCAAACGAGACAGAATGTTCTTGCTTACTGAAGTATTGTCCTTATTGTGTGTGTGTCTGTGTGTGTGTGAGAGAGAGAGAGAGAGAAAGAGAGAGAGAGAGATGGCAAAAGTTTATAAAGGATACGTATCCAGATTTCCTTCCTGTGGAATAAGCCACCAGTCACCCAGAGCTACTACTGCAGTTAAAACCATATACGCCAATTATATACACTATTTTAGCCTAAATATGCCTCGACCTCGCAAATAACACTACTATATAGTTTTGAATATGTTCTTCTTTCGCTCGCCATGTTTTTACAAGCTTTTATTTAAATTTATATGTCCGTTTGCGTGGACTTCTATTTCTCATATTTTAACCAACTTCCCCATAACCTAGAGAGCTGAAAGTCTGTATACAGCCTCTACTAGTACGACCTCTTAAATATGTCAAAATTTGACGGATCCAAGTCTGGACATTCACAAGTAAATATGTATTTGTTTTATTATATCTAAACGGGGTTGTCCAGTTATCTTAATACAGGTTGCTATCGTGGATAATTCTCAAGGGTTCTAAGATAGCTAGTGTGAAAGTTCGTCTCTGTGGGCCAGTGTTCAGTACGCAGTTGTCTATACATATACCAGCCTTGTACGATAAATTTGTTTTCGCTGCTTGAACGCACGTACACATTGGCGATGTGACCAATTTTAGTCTGTGTAAGTGGGTATTCAATCTGTTATGTCCGGTTCTCGTGTCAAATAAGCCCACCTGCTCTGCTCGATCAAGTTGTTTTCAAAGTGATATCATTGGTCACGCACAGACCGTGGGATCATTGTAGCAACTGTGCAAATTATTTGGGTTTATCCAGTTTGTTTTGTCGTGCATGTAATCAATTTGATTGATTTTTTCTTCTTCTTCTTTTCCATCGTCAACATGATAATTTTCTTCTTCTTCTACGTCTAATTCTTTTTCCTCGTCATGTACTTATTCATTTCTATCATCACCATATAATTCTTTTTCTTCTTTTTCTTTTTTTATACATGCTCTGGTAATTACCACATAAAGCGATCAGTGACTACATACACATCTTCTGTCACACATAAGCCCGACCTAGATATAATCCTAGCCTAAGTCCTGTCCTATAAACCGTGTGTGTGTTGACAACAGTTCAGGCATAGTCTAGCTACCTGTTAGTTTATTTATCGATTTCAATAATTGTCTGGCTACACAACAAATGACGCCTACTAACAGTTGAACAGAAGAGAGCAGGTCGTGGTCTTCAGACTCCGCACAGGCCACAACAGACTGAGGTATCATCTATTTAATAAACTGAAGATAGGTGGTACTGACGAATGCACCTGTGGTATAGTGAAAATGATCGCTGAACATCTGCTGCAAAATTTCCCGACGTACGAGGACCAGAGAAAGCACATGTGGCCATCACCAGTGTCAACACTAGACAAGCTCTATGGCAGTGTCAACAGCCTCAGGATGACAGCTGCTTTCTTCGAAAAATGCAAGTTGACGTCTGACAGCGTACGAAGAAGAAGAAAAAGAAGATAAAGATTTCAATAATTGCAGTAGAGCTCAGTTACTATTTACAACTTGAGATAGTAAGATAAGCCATGGCGAATTGTGTTTTTTGGTAGAAAATGAGGAGGAATAATTATATATTCAATCAATCAATTATCTTTCAATACTCAAGTCGGGCCTAGGCTTTCATTTATAAACTGTCGTGAGCCTACATTAAAGTAAAAAAAGGAAATTAACCCATAGCATTACTGCCTTGTGGGTGTGAGGTTTTACTTCCCGGACTGAACCGGTACCCATTTAAAGTTGGGTCGACCCGGGCGCCGTTGCGGTCGGAAAAAATATTTGCGTCTCAACTGGGGAAGGAACCCAGGGCTCAGATGCGAAAACAGTTCGCTAACCACTACGCTATGCGGCTTCCCTGGGCCTACATTAGCAGATAATCCTATGAAGTTCTTGTTTTATAAATGTTTTACTTGAGATCAACGGGAAAGGAGACGAACTTCTGGTTAGCGAAACATACTGATCGGACAATGTTAGTCATGGTCCGGGAGAAATTTATTGATTAAGCAAGGTTAGTCATGGTCCGGGAGAAATAAATTGATCAGGCAATGTTAGTCAGGGTCAGGGCGAAATATATTGATCAGGCAATGTTAGTCATGGTCCGGGAGAAATATATCTATCAGGCAATGTTAGTCAGGGTCCTTGCGAAATATATTGATCAGGCAATGTTAGTCAGGGTCAGGGCGAAATATATTGATCAGGCAATGTTAGTCAGGGTCAGGGTGACATATATTGATCAGGCAATGTTAGTCAGGGTCCTTGCGAAACATATTGATCAGGCAATGTTAGTCAGGGTCTGAGCGAAATATACTGACCAACAACCCGACCTCACTTCACCACAGTTTTCGCTGTAAACAGGATATGTCATAACAGTCTAGCTAGCGAGATGGGGGATCGATGTGATCTCCATAGTAGTGAGCAATACCCAGATAAAGGCAAGCATAGCACAACCTCCTGGAGGACCCAGTCCATCTCCAACAGCACGCTCAGGATGAATGGAAAACTACTGCAACTTGCCACCGTCCCTTTCAGTCCGCAAAGAAGGGTAAAACTACTCATTAGAGGCATCCAACAACGGCTAGTGATCCTTCTTCAATGCATGTTGTGCGCTGTATCTTTCCATCTTGGAATGAGTACCACAAAACAAGACACCCGTCTCTTAAAAAGATAGACGACAACGGCGGGGATCGAGTCTCGCAAGTTTCAAGCGGCCCCTGGTCTAAAGGAGGTGGGACCAAAGTGCCTGCATTCTCAATTACCGCCAGTCGTTTCGGCTTATCGGTTTGTCACAGGTACAGGCTCAGGGCCAGTTCGCACATGTCAATAGATTCAAATTACATATGTAGCGAGCGAGAAGGAGAGAGAGAGAGAGAGGAGGGAGGGAGAGATAGAGAGAGAGGGAGGGGTGGAAGCGGGGCACACAAGATGACTAATCAGGAGTGTATGCAAATAGTGATGCACAGGAACTTGATATCCATGTAAAAATCTATCTACTGAGAAAAAGAGAGAAACTTTCTTACAAATATTAGGGATATATATTTAGATTTGTTTCAATTTCCAAACATATGTTTAACAGTTCCGACCTGTTCTCAAACCAGTTCAAACCACTCCAACCTGTTTTAAAATGTTTGAACCAGTTCAGACTATTTTAAACCAGTTTGAATCGGTTCTAATCAGTTTAAACTACTTCAAACCAATTCCATGAACAGTTTCGATCCCAAGATCCTTGACCCTAATTCGACGAGAAAAAAGAACTCAGAAGGGAGTAGAATCTAAAAGACAATGAACAAAAACAACATCAGAGCTTTCAAAATATTGCTGTTCTTGTGGTGTCTAAGTTCATCTCGTAGAGAAGTAACACTCGGGCTCACAGCGTTTTACCTGTACAACTAATGCAACAAACGCAATAACTACGTAGAGCAGTGACAAGACCTAATCCTTATTACTTATCTCAGTCAGAATTTTCCTCATATGATCCCCGAACGTGGCTTGGCTTGATTTCGTTCGTTCTCAATCTCCCGCTTCTAAACCCTGACACGGGCCTAAGTAGCAGAATGTAGTCCAGAGAACGGAATGCGTTGTGTCGTAGTTTACAGATTAACTGCGATATTTGCACCTTTCGGTCTAACACATCCGAAATCAGCAAGATCCCCGAACTTGGTTTCGTACCCCTATTACTTACTGACTTTCCGTATCCAAGCACTGCGTCAAATAGTGTTCATCCGGTGTTCAACGTATTAAACTGACCTGCCATTCTCCTTCACCATGTCACTCTCGTCACATGTATCTGGAAGGTTGGGACAAATCAACGTACGACCTGGATCTTGTACCGCACCCCAGTCACATGTATCAGGAAGGTTGGGACAAATCAACGTACGACCTGGATCTTGTACCGCGCCCCAGTCACATGTATCAGGAAGGTTGGGACAAATCAACGTACGACCTGGATTTTGTACCGCGCCCCAGTCACATGTATCTGGAAGGTTGGGACAAATCAACATACTAACTGGATCTTGTACCACACCACAGTCACATTTATCTGGAAGGTTGGGACAAATCAACATACGACCTAAATCTTGTACCGCGCCCCAGTCACATGTATCCGGAAGGTTGAGACAAATCAACGTACGACCTAAATCTTGTACCGCGCCCCAGTCACATATATCCGGAAGGTTGAGACAAATCAACGTACGACCTAAATCTTGTACCGCGCCCCAGTCACATGTATCCGGAAGGTTGAGACAAATCAACGTACTAACTGGATCTTGTACCACACCACAGTCACATTTATCTGGAAGGTTGGGACAAATCAACATACGACCTAAATCTTGTACCGCGCCCCAGTCACATGTATCTGGAAGGTTGGGACAAATCAACGTACGACCTAAATCTTGTACCGCGCCCCAGTCACATGTATCTGGAAGGTTGGGACAAATCAACGTACGACCTAAATCTTGAACCGCACCACAGTGACGTGTATCGCCGTCCGAAAGACTCCATTTTTTCATGTTCCCTATACATCGTGATACACCAGATCGAAGTCTATTTATTGTCTTCCAAAGTGAGAAGGGAAAGGCATGTCCAGGGGCAGATTCCTCCTGAAACTCGATCCCTGGGTCCTGTATCATTTCGTGATATAATTCAGGGGGACGAACTTCAGGGCTTGACTGAATGGACTTTGTTGATTTAAGGAAATTATGCCTGGGTTTGTTTTTTCCCCTTACTTCTCTAATCGCCAAGGCGGTGTGCGTTGCACTGTGGTTTTTAATTTGTGCATCCGACTTCAGCATTCATTTTATGTAAGGGCATGATTCCTCCTGCATTTTCTAAGGGTTTGCTTCCACGGGGTAACTTAACATAACTTAACATCTTTATACTGGTTTAGAAGACCCTGCAGAGTCTGTATACAACCAGTTACATTTACATCACCTTGCTCTAAAATCTATGCGCATCCAGTTTATTCTTAAATGCATTAACTGTCCCTGCCTCCACTACCTCCCCTGGCAATGCATTCCAAGCAGATACCACTCTCTGACTAAAAAAATATTTCCTAATATCTAACCTGGACCTCTCTTTAATCAGCTTGTAGCTATGCCCTCGTGTTATTGTAGGTGGCTGTATTTTAAAAAAACTTGTTATAGTCTAATTTATCGATTCCTCTGATCATCTTATAAACCTGTATTAAGTCACCACGAATTCTTCTCTCTTCGAGACACTGTAGGCCGGTTTTTCTGAGTCGTTCCTCATAACTGTAATTCTGGAATCCCACTATCATCTTTGTCGCTCTTTTTTGTATTCTTTCTAGCATGTTTATGTCCCCTCTATGATAAGGACCCCACACCTGTACACAGTACTCCAATCTAGGTCTAACTAAAGCTTTATACAGTTTGACGATCACTTCCTTGCTCCTATGTTTAATATTTCTTTTTATCATACCTAACATTGCATTTGCCTTTTTCACTGTTACCTTAACTTGCTCACTCACCTTTCCTGTATGATCTATTATAACCCCTAGGTCCCTTTCCTTATCTATCTTTCTAATATTGTTTTCTCCCATTCTGTAATTATGTTCCATATTGGATCTACCCATGTGGATGACTGTACATTTATCTACATTAAACTCCAATTGCCAGCTTACAGACCATTCTCGAATTTTATCTAAATCCGACATCAATATATCCACTTCCGCTTTAGATGAGACACTACTGCATAGTTTTGTGTCATCAGCAAACGGCCAGTGCTGTGATGGGGATCGAACCCAGCACCTTCTGGTTGTGAGCCGTGTCACTTAACCACTATCCCACGCCGTCCCTTGGCTGGATTTGAGTTTTGTGATCTGCTCCTAGGATCCAAACATTGGGTGTCTAGGGTCGTTTTTATGTTTCTCACGTTCAATTTAAACAGCCACGGCAGGTGGAGATACGTCAATTATAATTATTTGAGCGTTATAAGGTCATCCAACGTTAACGTTATTTATCGGCAGGAAAAATGTGGCATGGATAATATGTTAGGAACAGGTTAGTAAGCCCACAACAATGAAAGATGTGTATACACAACTATTTGTGTTTGTATCTCCATTTAATTGTTTTCATGTATGCCGTATTACATTGGAACAAGCTGTGTGGGCCAGCGCGCTGAATAGGAAGGCTAACGTCTAATCAGGGTCAGGCAAAACATACTGACCAGACTATGTTAGTCAGGGTCAGGCAAAACATACTGATCAGACTATGTTAGTCAGGGTCAGGCAAAACACACTGATCAGACTATGTTAGTCAGGGTCAGGCAAAACATACTGATTAGACTATGTTAGTCAGGGTCAGGCAAAACATACTGATCAGACTATGTTAGTCAGGGTCAGGCAAAACACACTGATCAGACTATGTTAGTCAGGGTCAGGCAAAACATACTGATCAGACTATGTTAGTCAGGGTCAGGCAAAACACACTGATCAGACTATGTTAGTCAGGGTCAGGCAAAACACACTGATCAGACTATGTTAGTCAGGGTCAGGCAAAACATACTGATCAGACTATGTTAGTCAGGGTCAGGCAAAACACACTGATCAGACTATGTTAGTCAGGGTCAGGCAAAACACACTGATCAGACTATGTTAGTCAGGGTCAGGCAAAACATACTGATCAGACTATGTTAGTCAGGGTCAGGCAAAACACACTGATCAGACTATATTAGTCAGGGTCAGGCAAAACACACTGATCAGACTATGTTAGTCAGGGTCAGGCAAACTATACTGATCAGGCATGTTAGTCAGGGTCAGGCAAAATATGCTGATCAGACATGTTAGTCAGGGTCAGGCAAACTATACTGATCAGACATGTTAGTCAGGGTCAGGCAAAATATGCTGATCAGACATGTTAGTCACGGTCAGGAACAATATACTGATCAGACATGTTAGTCAGGGTCAGGCACAATATACTGATCAGATATGTTAGTCAGGGTCAGACAAAATATTCTGATCAGACATGTTAGTCAGGGTCAGGAAAAACACACTGGCCAAAACCCCAACCTCGACTTTCTAGTAGTCCTCCATGAACTGTTTTTAAGGCAGCCTGGCTAACGAGGTTATGATAAACTTTACCCCGTAGTAGTGAGCGACACGCAGATGAAGCCAAGCCGTCTGACTCATTGTGGGCATACAGCAACATCAGCAAAAACAATAACAAAAACCACGCTGCATTATGGGTGGGCATAGTGGAAGAGGTGGAGTGCGTGGTCGAATGGTTTCGATGCCTGCCTGTCGACAAGGAGGGCATCGGATCGAATCCCCGGTAAGACATATGTTGTTATTCTGTCGGGGGTGAAAGGAACAAACATAGCCAGCACACGACGTGGCGACAGCAGTGGCAAGCGGCCTGTAAGCCTTTAAACCCCTCGACTACCCCAGCAATGGGAAAAATGTCGTACGCTCTTTTTTTTTTTAGTGTGGAAGAGATGAACTGATTGAGGAAAGAAAGAGGGAGGAATAAATCGACGGATTCAAGGGGGCAGGGAGGGGAGAGTGGGTACATGTTTGATGTAAGGGAGAACAGAAAAGCCGAAGGATGGTTTTTAAATCTTTAAAATTTCCTATTTATACAGAACTACACCGGGCACCTCTGCTAGTTATACATACTTTTACAGTATTGTGGGATTAAACTTTAATATAATATAAACGTAAATATTTTACGGTCCAGTGTTGGCGTTTTTGTTAATGTTTATATTGAATATTACTACTGTCATTTCTGGGTGATACAATTTTGGACACAGTTTTTATTATTTGTGATTTTTGTCTACTTTTGGAGCATGAAGTGACCACTTCAGCAAACCCCTTGCAGGAAGCCTGTATCAAAGCCCCAATACGCCCTCGCGTAATGGTCGTTTCTGTATCAATCAGTTGTAGAGTATAAGGAGCGACCATGAAGAAGAAGGGAGAGAGAGATAGAGAGAGACAGAGAAAGAGAGAGAGAGACTATTATTGTTGAACATGTTGAACACATATTCTATCTTATTTTCCCACAACGATCCACGTGTCTTCTAGAATCGTTAAGAATACATGCACGGCATCATTTTATGGTCTATTACAATACTGGTTACATAGAAATGTCTCTTGATCTGGTTTTCAAGCAAAAGAACAATCCTCTTTAATCTCCCGTTTTAATGGCTGTTAGGAAACATTTAGTTTAATCTTTGATCCCAAGTTTACCCAACTGTAATTAAGTACCTGGCTAACGGCTACAGATGGCAAAACAGAGAGCAAGTGAACAGGACAATCAGCCTCACATACCATCTAGATTAAAGTCCCCCACCTCTTCGTCCTAACCTATAATGTCTGCTACTGGAAACCTGAACATTCTTTCTTACTGAACAACAATTATGTTAGATGATATCAGTTAGATGATCGCCATGCGTCGTGGACGGTCTGTCATCTAGACTCATCAGAGGAGCGTGGCCGAATGGTTTCGAGGCCTGCCTGCCTGCCGACAAGGAGGGCAGCGGTTCGAATCCGCGGTATGGCATATGTTGTTATTCTGTTGGGGATGAAATAAACAAATATAGCCAGCACACGACGGGGCGACAGCAGTGGCGAAGCGGCCTGTAGTCCTCAGCCTTCAACCCCCCCCCCCTCCCCCCTCCTACCCCAGCAATGGGAAAAATGTCGTATGACAGTAAACAGTAAAACCCACCAGAAACACCGCTGTTCACAATAGGACATCAAACTTGTAGAGGAAACCATCGAGGAAGGCAACTGTAGTATCTACCTAGACCAAGAGATAATTGCCAACCTCGAAATCTCTAGGCTACTAAAAGCAGCTTGGTATTCCTTCAATTCCATTTTACAAATACTCCAAAAGAATAAACAACACCAAGGTAAGAGCACACACTTCAAATTCCAAGGTCATTCCAGCAATGATTGACGGATGTGAAGTGTCAAACTGTGCAACATAAATGCTGAGAAGCGCAGACTCCCTAGGAGAGCAATGTAATGCAGACTCACTCTGACAGCAATGTAATGTAGTACGCAGACTCATTCGGAGAACAATGTAATGTAGTACACAGACTCACTCAGGAAGCAATGTAATGTAGTACTCAGACTCACTCAGAGAGCAATGTAATGTAGTATACAGACTCACTCAGAGAGCAATGTAATATAGTACGTAGACTCACTCAGAGAGCAATGTAATGTAGTATACAGACTCACTCAGAGAGCAATGTAATATAGTACACAGACGTACTCGGAGAGCAATGTAATATAGTACACAGACTCACTCGGGGAGCAATGTAATGCAGTACACAGACTCACTCTGAGAGCAATGTAATGTAGCACGCAGACTCACTTGGAGTGCAATGTAATGTAGTACACAGATTCACTCGGCGAGCAATGTAATGTAGTACACAAACTCACTCGGAAAGCAATGTAATGTAGTACAAATGCTTGACAACAAATTGACACGTATAACAACTTTTTGATGGTCATATGCCATATGATGGGCATTTGTGAATTCCTCTGCAATATTTATTGAGAACGTCATTTGTCAATTCTCATGTAATATTTTTTGAGAACGTCATTTGTGAATTCTCCTGTAATATTTTTTGAGAACATTTGGGAATTCTCCTGTAATATTTATTGAGAACGTCATTTGTCAATTCTCCTGTAATATTTATTGGGAACGTCATTTGTGAATTCTCTGGTAATATTTATTGAGAACGTCATTTGTGAATTCTCCTATAATATTTATTGAGAACGTCATTTGTGAATTCTCCTGTAATATTTATTGAGAACGTCATTTGTGAATTCTCCTGTAATATTGATTGAGAACGTCATTTGTGAATTGCGCTGTGGTCCTGTGTTCATTCACCAGTTGGCGGCGGAAATGGTTTATCAGACCGCAATAGTCAGAAGTCGATGAAATGGACATTTAGAATATTGCAAAAGAAATTTGATATCTTCGAAAATGTCATTTGTCAATTCTCCTGTTCTTTTTGGTGAGGACGACATGTATCAATTTTTCTGTAATGTTTATTGCGAACGATATTTGTCAATTCTCTTGTTATATTTTTTTAGAACGTCATTTGTGAATTCTCCTGTAATATTTATTGAGAAGATTTGTGAATTCTCCTGTAATATTTATTGAGAAGATTTGTGAATTCTCCTGTAATATTTATTGAGAAGATTTGTGAATTCTCCCGTAATATTTATTGAGAACATTTGTGAATTCTCCTGTAATATTTATTGAGAACATTTATGAATTCTCCTGTAATATTTATAGAGATTTTTGAATTCTGCTGTAATGTTTATGGAGATTTGTGAATTCTCCTGTAATATTTATGGAGATTTGTGAATTCTCCTGTAATATTTATGGAGAACATTTGAAAGTTCTCCTGTAATATTAATTAAGAACATTTGAAAGCTCTCCTGTAATATTAATTGTGAATGTTATTTGTGAATTCTCCTTTTCGTTACATCTAGCAAGGACGCATGTAACACGCCCCGGTCTACCCATAAGTAAAATCGGCTTGATTTACCATTAGGGAAAGATATTCTGCCATAGAGAAAACCTCTCGTTACCTAGAGTAAGATAAATCCGAAATCCAGCACCATTGCGTGTTTAACACTTCATCCCTGACGACAGTCCCGGTTATTGCACTACCGTTACCAATTTGTTTGATATGAATCCCACATAGAAGGCGATTGTTCAGTGTTGAGAACGGACTGGAGTTGTGGAAACAGTTTCTGGTTTCCCATGTGTATCACTTGAACTTATCGGTTGGAAATAACTACCGTTTGATAACCTTTATAGATAGACATGTTTCTAAATATATCCGCTTGTCAGATATGGTAGGAATGTGGCACGGGTTTCATTAAAGATACTCTTCGTAGGTTACAGTTAGGCGTGTCTGTGATTTGTAGGAATCGGTTTGTTAACAAACATCCGAGTGTATTATTATTAAGTAAAACCGGCATTATTGCATTCACTACAAACTTATTAACATAATTTATCCGCCTGGTTCCTTTTGGAGCATAGGGGGCAAACATATGTTATCCATATGTTTCTATTTTGTGCCGTATTCTTGAGTTCCATCGACTAGGCACCGATTGAACTGGCTTCCTCGTCGACTGTGTCCCCTTTCTCCTGGTAGTTTGTTAAGAGCAGCTATAGATGGCGCCTAACTGGCTGCGGGTCTACTTAACTCTAGTGTTTGAGTCTATTAAGATAGACTCGCACATCGTTTAAAACTACCCTCTAAGAAACTCGTTGTATACTGAGTCTATATAGTCTACTAAATCAGTAACAGTCGTTAAGTTAAGTTAGTTAAGTTAAGTTACTTAAGTTAAGTTAGTTAAGTTTAGTGTTCGTTGGCAGGTATTTCTTGACATGTCCACTTAACCTCTTTCCCTGTGGATTTCAATCAAGTCTGGTTATGATGTCTGTCGTCATTCTGAGCGTGTGTCCTGTCCATCCCCACTTTCTCTCCCCAATTTCTCGCTGGATGGCTTGGCTTGGCTTCGTTCATTCTCAATGTCCAGCTACCAAATCGTTTAAGGGCTTAAGTAGCAGAATGTAGTCCAGAAAGCGGAATGCGTTGTGTCGTAGTCTATAGCTTGTCTGCGATATTTGCATCTTTCGGTTCAGCACATCCGACTTCAGCAAGCATTTTTCTAGTACCGGGTTAGCATTCTCTCTTCGATCCCTTCTCTTTAGTCAGTCTGCCTTGCTGCAGCCTGTTATCCAGGGTCACCGCGTGGAGGTGTAGAAGGGTCTTGGCAGCTCTGGTTCGCTGGCCCTGACGCTAGCAGTCAGCTATGGGTCGCTGACCACTGCAGCTCATTCGCTGCTCAGCATCTTGATCCCCTCGCTGAATAGGTTGTTATCATATTCTCCTCCACAGATCTATGTTTGCCATTACTTCTGGCGATCTAACACGAAGTACATGAGGAGGCACTTGTCTCCAGTCTGGTTGTGGTACCCTTAGACAAATGTCATGTCTCAGAGTCATATAGCAGGAGCGACTTTACTTTCATGCCTAATCTTATTCTCCATGGATGATATTGCCGAGCTCCATATTAGGCAAGAGAGTTTAAATCAGATCTGACAGCGTTAACTCTTCCAGAACGCAAGGCTACTATCATGGGCCCATATTTCCCCGTGTTTAGGACGGAATGCCACTGATAGGGGTCGGTGACTTTCAGATGGTACTTTTTATGATACATAAATATATATTCTGCTTGAGAGACTTTTAAGATACTTCAGTAACGTAGGTTGATTCAATAAACATACATTTTGTGGACGGAGACAATAAACATACATTTTGTGAACGGAGACAATAAACATACATTTTGTGGGCGGAGACAATAAACATACATTTTGTGAACGGAGACAATAAACATACATTTTATGGACAGAGACAATTAACACTCATTTTGTGAACGGAGACAATAAACATACATTTTGTGGACGGAGACAATAAACATACATTTTCTGGACAGAGACAATAAACATACATTTTATGGACGGAGACAATAAACATACATTTTATGGATGGAGACAATAAACATACATTTTATGGATGGAGACAATAAACATACATTTTATGGATGGAGACAATAAACATTCATTTTGTGAATGGAGACAATAAATATATATTTTGTTTCGATTGCGGTATTATAGACGTTTTATTTTTCGGAAACGAAAGAAGATCTTTTCGTCCGGTGTTTGGCTATAAATAAACCGGTGAAACGTGAATTAAACCAAAAATATATTTGATATTACCCGTTTAAAGTGGCGAAGTGGGCGCTTGCCCGTCATGTAACAGTGCTTCTCAAAATTGTCATGTGCTAGACCAATGTCACGTCAGATAATTTCCTAAATGGATGTAGTTTCGAACTGTGTTCCATACTACAAAACATGGATTAGCAGTCTATATTGGGTAAATCTGACATGTTAACTGATTTTTCCGCGCAGTTTTGTTTCTCTATTTTTCTTACTTCTGAACTATTTTAGAAATGGAGCTATATTTATAAAACTTGTTTTATTTTTGCTCAAGTAATCCTCTTCCATTCCATATATGGCATAACTCATATAACATCATAACATAAAAAGAGTGATACTTTAACTGTAACACTACATCAAAACCTTTGAGGGATGGAAAATGCGCTGCATAACACATGATAATTTCGCTATTTTCTGAACATTTACCCTCACAAAAGTTATAAAAGTCGACGCCAGGTATAAACCGGTTGAAGAGTGCTGCCTTGGACTGTTGGTATGTATGTTCTTCTCAACTTCTGATCCAGGGGTGCTAAAGCAAGTGTGGGGTATATTAAGGAGTGTTTTAGGCACCAATTTACGCTCCAGGCTGTCTTCATGATGGCAGTATCGACCTACTTAGTGCGTGAGAACTGTACTCATCCTGGTGGCGTGTATACCGCTGCGGAAAAGCTTACTTACTTACTTAGTCGCTCCTCTTCTACCGTGAGGTGCAGAGGTGCTGCGGAAAAGCACAGGTTAAATATCGATGCCCGGAAGATATATGGCTGGACTCTCCATGTTGTGCGGGTGTGTTTGTGAATGATGTTATTTCTAGCACAGGTTTGCCGTTTCCCGGCAAGGGCTCTCTGTGTTGAGCTTCACCTTGAACAGCAATCCTGTAGCAGTACCAATGATTTCGTTTACCTGGGCAGCAGGCAGTCCTCTAATGCATATAGCTGTCACGACATCACCAGTACAATGTGCCTGGCGGCTTCATTCAAGCCCATGCTCCCCATAGTCTGGTCCCAGATGAGACCTTCCCCGGAGACCAGGCTTCGTATATACTCTTCCTGCATCGTCTCCATCCTCATGTGCCGCTCCGAGATATGGACACTACTACAACGGGACAGGCAGCGGTCTTCCACATGCTCATCCTCGCTATCCACAGGCACGAGCTGATTTCCAACAGTGAAATGGTTCGACCTACTCCACTTTCAGGGATTGCCTCAACGATTGATCGCCGTCGGCTCTTCGGTCACACGTTATCCACCTCCCCCGGGTTTCGCAGCCTACGAGATGCTTCTGCAGGCTGTGGTGGCTAGGGACTGGAAGGGGCCCTGCTCATGCCGGAGACGTTCTCAGGGTTGCTCTCGCAACACCTGGTTAAAAGAGATCACGACCTTCCCTACAGAAATGCCGGCCGCCCGGGACGCCAGCCTTCAGTTGTTGTCATGGACATTCGACGCGACTGGCCCTGGTTGCCTAAGCGTACTATTGTTTTGTATTGTATTGTTTTGTTTTATTTTGTATTGGACTAGGTTGTATTGTATTGTATTGTTTTGTATTCTATTGTTTTGTATTCTATTGTTTTGCAATGTATTGTGTTGTTTTGTATTGTATTGCATTGTATAGTTTAGTATTGTATTGCATTGTTTTGTATTGTTTTGTATTTTATTGCATTGTATTGCTTTTGTTTTGTTTTGTGTTCTATTGTTTTGAATTGTATTGTATTGTTGTGGCAATGTGCCTCACAGAACAGTGGTCGGTCTAGTTTAACACCCAGGTATTTGAGGCGTCACAAAAAATGGTGGACGTTTATTTACGTGACCTGCCTCGGACTCCCATGACAACGGGACTTTTCTCAATGCCTCCTGTTTTGTGCTGATACTCTGTCTGTTGTCTCATATTTGAAAGTGTTTTTTAATGTTCCTGCTACGACCGAAACCTCCCCAGTCATAGGTAATTGGACCCCTCGCCCAGGGTTACAAGTGTGAACATGACAAAAATCTCTACGAATGTATCCTAAAAATATTTGTGCATCCTCTGGACACGACAATCAAGTCGGCCAATTCTTTCAACACCAAATCGCCATGAACAATTTAACTTACCATTAACAGAAGTGAGTTGAGTGATTTCAGAATGGATCCTTTATCCATATTAGATGGCCTCATTTCATGTGCTTTCAAAATCTGTGTATCACGTGACAGCCATCTTTGTGACGTACACCGTCTTGGTCAGGACTGTAGAGCTGCTATTCATCGACTTGATGTAGATGTTATGTCCTCATAAAGTTGACATTGGTTGTAGGCACTATTAAGCTTGTTCTTGTTGGTAATGCCCCTTCTACTTGAGTTAGGTAACCTTGACGACTTTCTTTGGTGATGTGTTACAGTCGCTCTCCGCACAATCCGACTCGTACTTGAGAAGGTGGGCCGAGGTCTTACTGACTGTAGTGCAATACGAGACTTTTGAGTAAGATCACCACTTTAGGGATCACAGTACCGATCCCCACCTTGTTAAGTTAGAATGAGAAATAGACAGGCGGACATGCAGGCTGTGAGGTAGGGATACAGAACAAATATGTATGCAGACGGGCAAGTAGACAGACAGAAAGGTGGCAGATAGACAGAAGAGAATGTAGACATGTAGGTAGGCAAGCAGACAAGGTAAACATGCAAACAGACAAATGGGCGAGTAGGCAACCAGCGAAAAGAGAAACGAATTTGAAGACAATTATGTAGGTCAGTAGACAAGACAAGAGTCCAGACAGAAAGATGTGCTAGTAGGCAGGCAGCAGACATAATGACAAGCACGGAGACAGACAGATGGCAAGTAGGCAAGTAACAGCCATAATGACACGAATGTATACAATGAGGTAGACTAGCATAGAAGACAACCATGCAGACAGACAGATGGCAAGCAGCAGACAGACAGATGGCTGGCAAGCAGGAAGGCAGAAGGCAAACAGATTACAGATAGACAGACGGGAGATGAACCGACTGGCGTTCAGACAATAAGGTATGAATGCATGCATACATATAAGGACGCTTTCAGACAGACAGACTTAAGATAGACAGCAGTGCAAGCAGACAAATAGGTAGACCAACAGATAAGACTTGACTTCAAATAGGCAGGTAGACATACATACAGCATGGAATGCAGACAATTACGTAGACATGCAGACAACCATGCACGCAGACCGATTTTTGAGAAGGCAGGCAGACACGCGGTTGCCATGCAGACAGACATGCAGACAAATAGGCAGACACACATGCAGACAGAAGCTGGGAATAGCAGACAGACAGACAGACGACAGGCTGACGAACTGGCATGCAGACAGTTAGCTAGACAACCAGACACGCAAATAGACAGACACATGGTTGAGAAGGCAGGCTAACAGACAGACGGACATACATACAATTAGGTAGACAGACAAGAAAAACATGCAGATAGACATATTGGCAGGCACGCAAACAGACTGTACCAAGAAAGACATACAGGTAGACAAACAAACGAAAGATAAAGACATACAACCAGCAAACAGACAAAGAGGCACGCGAACAAATACATACATTATACAAACTAAACTGTAGATTCAAAGATTTCAAATTGCACAAGTTGATAGATAGAAATGTCACTTTGTTGACTTAACAACCATGTACAGTAATCACTTATAAAGTGGGCCGGTATACAGTGTTTTTAGCTCTTGAAGCAATCTGCGCTCTAGCGTTTGCAATGACTCAGGCATAATCTACCGTTCTTACAAAGTGGTCTGATATTGTATAGTTAACTTACCTGTTCACGGCCTTGTACACGAGTAACTATTAAAGGTAACATCCGCCCCTGGAACTTCTATATTCTTTCTATTGCACCATTGCTTTATTTGTTTTCTTCTTCTTTATCTTCCTCGTAATTATCACTTTCCTCATCAAATTATCCCTAGTCTTCTTCTTCATCTTTCATTTATCACTTGCATCTTCTTAATTATCTCATTTTCATCTTTCTAATGTTCTAATCTTCTCATTTTCTTCTTCCTAATCTTCTCATTTTATTCGTCATAATCTTCTACATTCTTCTTAATCTTCTCATTTTCTTTTTCATAATCTTCTACATTCTTCTTAATCTTCTCATTTTATTTTTCATAATCTTCTACATTCTTCTTAATCTTCTCATTTTCTTCTTCATAATATTCTACTTTCTTCCTATTCTTCTCATTTTCATCTTGCTTCCTCCTCGTCTTCCTCATGTTCTACCTTTTTTTATTTTGTATGTTTCTTCTTCCGCTTTTTCTAATTATTCTTTTTATCGTCATTCTCCTTCTTCTGCTCCTTCTCTCTTTTGTTGCTGTAGCTGTTGTTGTTGTGGTTCTTCTTCTTCATCTTCATCTTCTTCATCTTCTTCTTTTTTCTACTTGGAAATCTGTCATACATATTTCATCAATAAATAAAATTTACTTTGCAGCTTCGTTGTTAAGTAAACCCAGTACATCACATTTCAATGAACGTGTCTATAAGGTTGGCCTTCCACAGCCCTTGGCTTTCCACAGTCTGTCTGCAGGGCAACAGGTGTATCTCGCGTTATACTACACAACATTCAACCAATTCACAATATTTACGCACATTACGCTCCCAATGACACACGATCCCGTACGCCCACAAAATGCTAAGACACGGGGAAGACACGCCACTAAGAGTAGGTAGCCAGAGCCCCTACCTATATGGCTTGGCTTCGTTCGTTCTCAATATCTCGCTACCAAACCCTGAAAGGGATTAAGTAGCAGAATGTAGTTCAGAGAATGGAATGCGTTGTGTCGTAGTTTACAGCTTGGCTGCGATTTTTGCACCTTTCGGACCAACACATCCGACTTCAGCAAGAATTTTGTGAGTGCTGGGTTAGCATTTCCTCTTCGATCCCTTCTCCTTAGCCAGTCTGCCCTGCTGCAGCCTGTTATCCAGGATCACCGCGTGGAGGTGTAGAAGGGTCTCAGGAGCTCTGGTTAGCTGGCCCTGACGCTAGCAGTCAGCTATGGGTCGCTGACCCCTGCAGCTCATGCGCTCCTACCTAATTTGATGAAATTACGGTCTTCCGGACTATTGCATCACCTTCTTTCTATACACTCCTGTTTCATTTGACTCTGTCCAACAATCACACTCTTGCACAACTTTCACACGTGCCGTCAGGGTGAGACCCTTCCATTGCACTTTGGATGTGCTGGCTTCTGAGAGCGCACACACCTAGCATAGGTACATACAGACGGACACATTGATCCAAACACTGGTTTATGCCTCTTAATATTTCCCAACTAACTGTGGTGGAATAGGCGCGTGTCCGCCAGTAGAAACTAGTGAGGCAAACACGTAAAATAAAATTTAAAAAAAAAAAGTCTTCCGGAGGTCGCTACTTTCCTCTTCATATTTCATATTCAGTTTCATTTGACTCTGTCCAACAATCACACTCCTGTTTCATTTGACTCTGTCCAACAATAACACTCTTACACAATGAGACGATGAGGCTAACGTCTGGTCAGGCAAAACTTACTGATCAGACATGTTGGCCAGTGTCAGGAGAAATATAATGGCCAAGACCCTCACCTGACCTCCTCGTTGGTCGTCCTGGAAACGGTCTGTTGTCGAGGATAGCAGTCGGACTAACAGGGTGAGGTTCGATGTGATCCCCGTAGTAGTGAGCGACACACAGATGAAGCCAAGTATAGTACAACCACCTGGAAGACCCCGGCCCACCTTCATCCGCACGCTCGGGATGTGAGGAAAGCTAGGACAACCCCCAACTTAACGTCCTTTTTAAGGCGCACAAAAAAGTTTACCTACTCATTGGGGGTATTCAGCAACAACAACAACAACACAACTTTCAGACGCGCACTCAGGGTGAGGCCCTGCCATTGCACTTTGGTTGGTTGACTTCTAAGAGCGTCAAAATCTAGCACGGGTACATACAGCACAGACGCACACTCCCATCCAAGCACTTGTTAATATCACCCGAAAGGCTGCGGCTCGGGTGGAAAGAGGCGTGTCTCTGTCAGTAGAATACAGAGAAGTAAATACTTTAACTAAAAAAACACCAAAAAAAAGGCTTCCGAACGTTTCACTTCCCCTGTCAGTATTGGCCGTGTCGCTCTGTTTCGTCAAATGGATCGTCTGCCTGATTTCCGGACGCGATATCATGACGTCTGTCCGTCTGCCCGCTCTTCTCCCCTAATCAACAGCTAAATGTGCACTACCGAAAGGTTTTTATATCTTGGGCTCGAAATAGAAATTCGTTCATAGAACCGGCTTCAATGCCCTCGTGCACGGTCCGTCCATGACCTACTTTAGATTACAGTTGACCATGGTCAGTCTCTTTCATTGTTGAAAATACTGACGACAGATGGCGAACGCCATAGCTTCCGCGGGGCTCCGAATGATACCCGTTTACAGCTGGGTCGACTGGAAGAACCGGTCATACCTTGAAGATACACGCTATCCTCGCTCTGCCAAACTGAGTACGATGTGATTCGAACTTGGTACATTAGGATCGTAAGCAGAGATCACTATCCCTAGGCCACAGAATCTCCTTAACTTAGTTCTGCAACACCAAAAGTCGGTACTGCGTTTCTGAGATGCTTTATTGGGAATTTATATCACAAACATTTGGAATTCATCATCATCATAGGCGTCTCAGTCTTTGCAGACCATGCTCGTGGCACCCTGTGAGTAGCCTCTCCAGAACAAAGCCTGGGCGCTGAATATGGAGACCCGGGGCTGTCCAAACTGTAGGATTCTCCTTTCGGCCTCGCTGGTCTATTTCTAAGGAATGATAAGCATGCCAATTTGGCACCATCTCAGCTGCAGGTGCTGCCGGAATGAGTTCGCAATTTTGAAACCATTCGCCTTATGTGCTACCACTTCGGATTTTCTGTCCGGGTTTACTCCCTTAGTCCTACCATCTCCCGAGGTTTCCACAAGGCAGTGGGGTCGTTGCCCGCAGATGCTAGTTACTCGAGGTATTCTATGATACTCTCATCGTCCCAAAACTTACCAGCACTCTCTGGCACTAATGAGTGTTTTCTTCTTCTTCTTCTTCTTCGTTCGTTCTCAATCTCCCACTACCAAATCCTGAAAGGGTAAGTAGCAGAATGTAGTCCAGAGAACGGAATGCGTTGTGTTGTAGTTTACAGCTTGGCTGCGATATTTGCACCTTTCGGTCCAACACATCCGACTTCAGCAAGCAGTTTTTGAGTCCCGCGTTAGCATTCCCTCTTCGATCCCTTCTCCTTAGCCAGTCTGCCCTGCTGCAGCCTGTTATCCAGGATCACCGCGTGGAGGTGTAGAAGGGTCTTGGCAGCTATGGTTCGCTGGCCCTGACGCTAACAGTCAGCTATGGGTCGCTGACCACTGCAGCTCATGCGCTGCTCAGCATCTTGATCCCACTTGTGAGTTTAAAATCAGAGCTCCTCTCCTAGGCGAATTGTCTAAACAGGCTAACGAGCTTCGTCTACCCGGCTTTAGAGTCAGAGTTTACCTTCTCTTAGATTGGCTGCCATCCAAGGCTAATGAGCCCAATCTGCCAGCCCAGTTATACCGCCGGGTACTCGGTCACGCTCCAGACCGTCACTGTAAGAAACAGGGGTCTCCCCATGAAAGTGCTACTGGGGACACAATAATATACGAGAGGCCATTGGCATTGAAACTCCTGTCCGGCAAGCCGAACAGTGAATCCAGCGGCTATCTCTACACCTGGAAAGGAGAGCCTATAACAGACGCTTCACTTTCCGTTAACGTCTAGCCTAGACCTCGCTATCCCGACACAATCCACAAGTGGAATTCACAGTGGTGTTAATTAGGCTACATCCTAGCAGTAACACTGTTTACTCATCCTCTTTGCTCTGTTAATGAAGCAGATATTTGCCTTCACACTAAGTCGGATGGTCGGCTTGCAAGACTCAGGTCGAATTGAAGATCAAGTAGGTCTCTCATGGACTTGTTTTTTGCTGATGATACTACAATTGTCATCCACAGCCAGCAGAATCAAAGTCTGATAGATAGCTTTTCTACAATTGTCACCCACAGTCAGCAGAATCAGTGTGATAGATAGCTTTTCTACAATTGTCACCCGCAGCCATCTGAGTCTGATAGATAGCTTTTCTACATTTGTCACACATAGCCTTCAGAGTCTGATAGATAGCTTTTCTACAATTGTCACCCATAGTCAGCAGAATCAGTGTGATAGATAGCTTTTCTACAATTGTCACCCACAACCATCTGAGTCTGATAGATAGCTTTTCTACAATTGTCACCCACAGCCTTCAGAGTCTGATAGATAGCTTTTCTACAATTGTCACCCACAGCCATCAGAGTCTGATACATAGCTTCTCCAAGGCGTACACAGACTTCAGTATCACGATAAGTCTCAGCAGAACAAATGTGCTGGGACAGGAAGTAGATGCTACTCCAACTATTAACATTGAAAGCAGGCAACTATGCACCAATTCACAATTTGAGTTCCCTCACCAAAGACAAGCTTTCTCTAGACCCAGAAATAGGCAGTCACATTGGCATAGCTGTTGCTAAATTTGCTCTTGTGTTTTGGAATACCAGAAACGGACAACTAAAACCACGGTCATGATTTACGGTAGCTGTATCAATAGCACGCTTCTCATTGGTAGCCGAACTTGAGGAACCTGTGTCAAACAAGAGCACACGGTTAACATCTTCCATCTTCTGCGCCTGCTATCCATTCTTTGAATTACATGGGGGGACAGAGTGACAAGTACACAGACGCACTCTCGCAATGGTCTCCCAAGCATGTGCAGACTCCACAGTCAGCAAAGACTACGATGGCTTGGTCATGTGAGATCAAATAAATGTGAGTCCCATGGCAACATATGCCGTCGGGATGAAGTTAACTCTTCTTGTACTAAGCCGTAACCTCTGTGAGGTGGGGTGGCCAGCTCCCTTCCTTGCTGTCTATACCTTCCCCAACTCATACGACATATACCTCCATTTACAGCTGGGTCGACTGGAGGAGATGTCGTACCAGGAACGAACCACATCCGGATCTTGTTTGTCCATCCGTTATTTCGAGCCGTGGCGCGGTGTAATCCAAGTCTTAGATAGCAAGCTCGCTGTCGACTAGACTCCATGCTCCACAAATCAAATACTTTAAGATTAAGAGTGATCCAGGTTGTTAGGAGAGATCACAACCAGCCCTACAACGACAACAACATTGTGCCCAACCGGGACAGATCACCATGCTTCGTCTCAGGTCATGCCATAATAGATTTAGTAAACACATGTACATGCTTCGTCTCAGGGCATGCCATAACAGATTTAGTAAACACATGTACATGCTTCGTCTCAGGTCATGCCATAACAGATTTAGTAAACACATGTACATGCTTCGTCTCAGGTCATGCCATAACAGATTTAGTAAACACATGTACATGCTTCGTCTCAGGTCATGCCATAACAGATTTAGTAAACACATGTACATGCTTCGTCTCAGGTCATGCCATAACAGATTTAGTAAACACATGTACATGCTTCGTCTCAGGTCATGCCATAACAGATTTAGTAAACACATGTACATGCTTCGTCTACCTGTTTCACAACTGTGCACGCGAGGACTGAGCGAACAAACTGCAGCACACGTGTTACAGAGCGGTCCTTGAATATTTAGTTAAGAAAGATTCACTGGCCAATGTTACATTCAAACCTGAACAGAGCTAGAGACGAGCCTCAGACAAGGGTCGAGTTCACCACTTCGTGGTTACAGCACTAAAAAAAACAGAGAAATGCAGAACTACATGATTTAAGAGCAGTACTCTGACAACTATGCCAGTAGTCTACACACAAAAGAGTCGTGATACAGTGAGTTCCACCCCACTGTAACATTTAAGTCAACGAGGAGGCAGACAGACTGGCAAAAGAAGGTGGAAGGTTACGACAACCAGATTCTAATGTGACCTACGAAGAGCCCGAAAAGTTTATTAGGACCAGATACATGGCCAATGGGAAACAGAGCATGCATACACACAAAAAAAAGATGCTTATTACCAGTTGAACTTGAGAGAGCAGGTGGTGGTCTTCAGACTCCACACAGGCCACAACAGGCTACTGCCGAATACACTTATGGTACAGGAAAAATGACCCCTGAACATCTGCTGCAAAAGTGCCCGACAAACGAGAACTAGAGAAAGCACACGTGGTCATCACCAGTGCCAACAATAGACAAGCTCTATGGCAGTGTCGGCAGCCTCAGGATGACCGCTGCTTTCTTCGAACAAATTCAAGTTGTCGTCTGACAGCGTACGAGGAAGAAGTAGAGTTCCGCACGGGAACTCGTTTAACAGTTTCTTCTTCTTCCTTATTGTTCGTTCTCAAACTCCCACTGCCTCGAAAAGAGCTTTCCAAGTAACAAGATGTTCTATAAAGAACAGAATGTGTTGTCCTAGTTACATCTTGACTATGAAATTTGCACCTTTCGGTCCCACACATCAGACTTCAGCATATCATTATTAGGGACCTGGTTAGTCTTCACTCATTCTTTTAATTTCTCTTAACCTGTCTGTCCTCCTGCAGCCGCTATTCAGAATCACCACGTGGAGGCGTAGAAGTATCTTGACAGTTCTTGGTCGCTGGCCCTGACCCTAACTGTCAGCTTTGAGTCGCTGACCGCTGCAGCTCATGCACTGCTCAACATCTTCATCCCGTCTGACGGTTTAAAAATCAAGTAGTAGAGAACACAATAAACAGGTCAAGATACTTGCGTCTTAATTCATCCCAAATAGAGTTCGCAGGTTATCATCGTCCATGACTGGACATTTCATTTTGGTTTAAGGGAAGGACAGGTCAATCTAATTTTATTTTAAATAAATAAGTAAAGGATTAGATAAAGATAGAAGTGCAGAATGGATGGTTATATTTAGTTTTGCGAAGGGTTAGGGTTAGGTTTAGAGTTAGGAATAGGAGCTGTGATGGGGATCGAACCCAGCACTTTCGGGTTGTGCACAGTGTCACTTAACCACTAGCCATGGTCGTCCTTGCTAGAGTTATATAACATGGTTCTTGTCACACGGGCTGTCAGCATGTATAAAGTCATACTTCTGTAGAAACTGGATGCCGCCACTCATGATGGATCAGCGTTGACAGATTCAAGAAATTCAGCTAAGACGGCAGGAATAAGGGAATGCAGAAGATTTTTGATTATGCTTGTGGAATATTTGACACCCCAAACAGTTAAAAAGTGGACGTCACTACCACAAGTTCGGTGCTAAAAATATATATTTCTTTTGTCTGGGGTGAATAAGACGTAAGTACCAGGGTGCCTACTTACGTCATTACCACGACTTCATGCGACACTTTAGGCAACACTTTGTCCCTTTTCATCATCATCATCATCATCATGTAGCATGTCCTTTGTAGAACGTCGCTCTCATGACAGTCTGTATGAAAGAAACTCGTCCTCTTGCCAAAATTCCAGCTTCCGCCACAGTCATACACCGGCATTCCTGGATATCTTGGTGCCATCGTCTTCTTGGTCTACCCCTTCCTCTTTTGCCTGGCACCATACCTTCCATCACTGTTCTCTCGAGACCGTTGTGTCTCTTAATGTGACCAAAGTATTTGCATCTTCTAGCCAAAATGGAATTGATAAACGAGTTCTCCTCTATGTTCAACTCTTGCCCCCATGCGGCCCTTATAAAATTAACGTGAATTCATGTGGTACATGGGACAGTTTCAGTTTGAGACTCCCTGATCTTAATCACCATGTGTGTGTGTGTTTTTTATGTGCACTTTTGGTGCGAAATCCACGTGCAAGTAATGCAGTGCGTACTGTCAACACTGGAGCACTGCGTCACTTCAGTTCATGTGAGGTTTCAACCTTGACATTCAAACAACGTACCATTTCCTCTGGTGAAGATTGGCGTCAAATGTCGACTGAAAGGTCGTGTCTAGAGCACACATTCCGACCAGATGTTGCTTACTGAAAATCTGTGCTTCTGTGAGAAAGCAACGAACGACATATTTGTTAGTTATGGCTGTATCAATCTCTCGGAGAAGATACTTTCCATTCAACTAGGCATAATCTTTTGTAACTGAACTTTGTTATAGGCTCTACATAGTCTATATACAACAATTGTATTTTTCAATTCATTAACTAACCCTGCCTCCACCACATTTTATGGCAATGTATTCCAAGCATTCACCCCACCCTGAACAAAAATTCCTAATCTATATTCTGGACCTGCCTTTTTGAAATTGAACAATTTGAAACTGTGCCCTCTTGTTCTTGTACCCGGTTGTACTTTGAAAAACTTGGTATAGTCAATTTGTTGTTTCCATTGATTAATGTAAAAACTTGTATTGTCACCTCAGATTCATCTTATTTCTAGACACTAGACCAGTTTTTCTGAGTCTTACCTTTAACTATATTTCTGAAATGCCACGATCAGTTTTTTTGCTCTTCTTTGTATCCCTTCTTGCATGTTTATATCCACTTTATGATGTGGACTCCACACCTGAACACATTACTCCAACTTAGATTATATATCTGAGGACTTGAGCGCGGAAGTAGAACGATAATAGACTTCTTCTGAGGATCACCACTGCGGGGTTTACAGTGACAATCCCCACCTCGTTTGATGCGAAAGTTGGCGCCAGTCTCATGTGAAACATACTGACCTTCTTCTTCTTCTTCTTCTTCTTCTTCTTCTTCTTGTTCTTCTTCTTCTTCTTTTTGTTCTTCTTATTTTTCTTCGTATGCTGTCAGACGTCAACCTGTATTTGTTCGAAGAAAGCAGCGGTCATCCTGAGGCTGTCGACACTGCCATAGAGCTTGTCTAGTGTTGCCACTGGTGATGGCCACATGTGCTGTCTCTGGTCCGATTTTCAGCGGTCATTTTCTCTGTACCACAAGTGCATTCGTCAGTGCCACCTATCTTCAGTTTATTGACTAGATGGTACCTCAGTCTATTGTGGCCTGTGCGAAGTCTGAAGACCACGACCTGCTCTCTTCTGTTCAACTGGTAATAGGCATCATTTTTTGTGTAGCCAGTATGCTCTATTTCCTATTTGGCCATGTATCTGGCCCTAATAAGCCTTTTGGACTTTTCGTAGGTCACACTAGAACCTGTTTGAAACATACTGACCGATATCTCATCTCTCGTTCAGGTAGCGCACTTGGAAACAGGTTGTATTGCAGCTGCATTGCCAACGAGGCGGGGATCAACTCTGTGATCTAGGTCCAACTTTGTCAGCCAGAAAATCATCGCCAAGAATGATGAACTCGAATAACGTCCACACCTTACTGGCTAGGGTGCTGTTACACACCCGATTTACAAGTACATCGGGAAGAAAGACTAACGTTAGTTAGTAACGTTAAAGTTAGACTAACATGTTAGTCAGGCTCAGGTAAAACTTACTGACCAAGACCCTCACCTCGGCTTCCTCGTAGTCCTCCTTAAAAAACAAGCTGTTCTCATAGCAGCCTGGCTAACTAGATGAGGTATTGACGTGATCCCCGTAGTAGTGAGTGACACGTAGATGAAGCCAAGCAAAGCACAACCGCCTGGAGGACCCCGGTCCACCTTCACCAGCACGCTCGGGATGTGAGGAATGCTACTGCAACCCACCACTTAACGTCCTTTTAATGGCGCACAAAAGAGTAAACCTACTCACTGTGGACATTCACAAACAACAAACAACAAACAACAACTATATCGCATGGACGTAAGGTGAAAGTTTTGGTTTCAGCCGCGTTATCGCTAGTGATTTTACACCTGGTCTTGATATGGGGGATACTGGCACAAACATGAATATGGGCGAAGAATAATGAGAACATGGTTGGTTGGTTGGTTATTGATCCAGCGGCCTATGGGCTCCTGCCCTTTGGTCCACACACATTTGATAATTGTCCCCGGCGTGCCTTCATCCATAAATCCTTACAGCCCTGTACATCCGACGTTAGCACGCTTTTCTAAAATGAAATTACCTAGCATAAATTGTATTACCTTTCCTGACTTCGGAAATACGATTGTTGGTTTTGTGAGCCGTGCATCTAACCAGCTCGATATACAGCAGCCTCGCGAACCTTTTCATATGGTACCATCACAACGACACTTTTGCAATGATCACCAGATGGAAGGTTACAGAAGGACCGACCTAAGACAATTTGACGAAATGTTGCAGAAACCGAAGTAAGGAACATCAAGGCTGACGCGCAATACAAATGGTGCCTTCTACCGTTCAAAGTGGGGGAAGTTTATTACTGTTCAAGAACACTTCGATGCACGCAATCACCCGGATATCATTTGATGAATCCGAAGAGCTGCCACCTCTAAGAACGTTCTGCATTGAGTTTGAACCCAGCGGAGGTTTTCCCTGGAAACCAGGCTTCGGATTGACATATCCCGTGTCGCTCCAATGCCACTGTACGGTTCTGAAACTTGAAGTATTATGTTTAGTGATCAGAAGCGCATTGCAGTCTATACAGAATGCAGCACGCTGCGCCATTTCCCGATCCACTGATATGGCCGTTTACAGATGCCTTGTCCGTGGTTACAGATACCCTGTCCGTGGTTTCAGATGTCCTTTCTGTGGTTACAGATGCTCTGTCCGTGGTTTCATGACTAAAAAGCCAGAAAAATATAGAACTTAATGACTTAAGAGTAGTACTCTGTCAATTATGCCAGCAGTAAACACCCAAAAGAGTAGTGGTACAGTGGGTTCCATCCCATTGTAACATCCAAGGCAACGAGGAGGCAGACAGACTGCCAAAAAGAAGGTGTAACCTACGAAGAGTCCAAAAGGTTTATTAGGGCCAGATATATGGCCAAATGGGAAACAGAACATACTGGCTACACAAACAGTGATGCCTATTACTAGTTGAACAGAAGAGAGCAGGTCGTGGTCTTCAGACTCCGCACAGGCCACAACAGACGGAGGTACCATCTATTCAATAAACTAAAGATATATACTACTGACGAATGTACTTGTGGTACAGAGAAGATGACCGATGAACATCTGCTGCGAAATTGCCCGACATACAAGGACCAGAGAAAGCACGTGTGGCCATCACCAGTGCCAACACTAGACAAGCTCTATGGTGGTGTCTACAGCCTCAGGGTGACAGCTGCTTTCTTCGAACAATTTCAAGTTGACGCCTTACAGCGTACTAAGAATAATAATAAAAAGATGTGGCCAGATTCCAAACGACAAAGTCACCCTTTAGACAGGTCTAAAAAAAAAAGCATTCGTCATGCTAAACCGACGCCGTCTATCCCTATTTTGATCATATGAACCGATTTGCCTGGGATGTCTCCGGTCATCGGCTCTTAAAGCAGGCCATGGACGTCAATAAGGAAAACAATCCTCTCTATCACTGTCCCGTCCACAAGGCCGTCTACGTAACACCTGGCTGGGTCAAATCTGAAATATCATTTCCACCTTGACCTACTTGAATATTCCACCTTGACCTACATTAAACGCATATCGACCTTGACTTACATTTAAATGTATTTTCTCCTTTGACCTAAATAAAAGCGTTCAGTTTTCCAAGTAGATATAGGCGAATGTCCATAATTGGCATACTATAACATCCAGCATTATCCTGCAAGATAATTTGTGAGCACATCCCTAACTTTCTCTGAGAAGTTCACGCTTATTCTCTAAGTGAATTCTCTGCGTTTACCGTGCTAAAAGAGTAGTGATTATGTTAAATAATATGTCTATAAGCGTTTTATTTAATAAATGTACCGTGACTACCAGTTTTATTTTTTCAACTCTAAAATGTGATCATCGAGTCGAGAATAGAAGATAAATGGTAGAAGGGTTAATATAGGATCACGGAAGTGAGGAGATGCAGGAATGAGTGACATGAGGCGCTATTTTCTGTCTTACTCACGACCACTCCTCGCGCTACACTTTACATATTTATGCTCGTCAGTTAGGCCTAGCTTTAACTTCTACTTGGTGTGTGTTTCCGGGGCTCGAATGGGGGTGGGGTGGGGTTAAGGAATAATAGCCGACCATCGAAAGAGATGATCAGAGCCAGAGCTTACAATACCTTTCTACACCTCCACCAGGTGATCCTGGATAACAGGCTGCATGGAGCAGACTGGATAAGTGGAAGGGATCGAAGGGGGACGATTAACTCGGACGGGTTGGACCGAGAGGTGCAAATATGACAGAAAAGTTGTAAACTACGACAGGACACAATTCGTTGTACAGATAACATCATGCTACTTTCAAAGACCGTTTCTGGGATTGGTAGCGGGCGTTTGAGAACGAACGAACGAAGAGGGAGAAGAAGAAGACGAAGGACAAGACGAAGAAGAAGAAGGAGAAGACGAAGAAGAAGAAGAAGGAGAAGACGAAGAAGAAGAAGAAGAAGAAGAATTGCCACTCCTATCCATATCTAAAGAACCCGTATTTGTAGACAATGAAGTCAGGATGTCAGCTCTTTCGTTGACCTGAACCCCAGAATGACCAGGATAGAAGATCGACCTCCACTCCTCCAGGTTTGATGCCCATACAGCTACCACCCATGCTATACACATCCCTTCTGTACCTTCCGAAGTAAGGATTAGGAGTCTAACACGATGACTGCGCCTATTAAAAAGTTCCCAGATATACATCTTAGAGCTGCAGTAACTGCTTCCATCTCTTCTCGTACAAGACGTTTTAATGATTTAAGAGCATTACTCTGTCAACTATGCCACCAGTCTGCACCAAAAAGAGTAGTGGTACAGTGGGTTCCATCCCACTGTAACATCCAATGCAACGAGGAGGCAGACAGACTGGCAAAAGAAGGTACAAGACTACCACAACCAGATTCTAGTGTGACCTACGAAGAGTCCAAAAGGTTCATTAGAGCCAAATACATGGCCAAATGGGAAACAGAACATACTGGCTACACACAAAAATGATGCCTATTACCATTTGAACAGAAGAGAGCAGGTCGTGGTCTTCAGACTCCGCACATGCCACAACAGACTGAGGTACCATCTATTCAATAAACTGAAGATAGGTGTCACTGACGAATACATCTGTGGTACAGGAAAAATGACGGCTGAACATCTGCTGCAAAATTGCAACATACGAGGACCAGAGAAAGCACATGTGGTCATCACCAGTGCCAACACTAGACAAGCTCTATGGCAGTGTCGACAGCCTCATGATGACTGCTGCTTTCTTCGAACAAATTCAAGTTGACGTCTGACAGCGTACGAAGAAGAAGAAGAAGAATAATAAGAAGAAAAAGAAGTAGAAGAAGCATGCTGAACGTACCCGTAAACCCGATCCTGCACACACGTAACGTACACCTGTTAGCTTTCTTATCCCTCGGTGCGGCACACCCAGCTTTGCTTTGGTTTAAGATTATTTATGTTTGTCGTTGATACATACAAATATCATATGTTCTCCTGCTCTCACTCAAATCTCGTGTTCACAGATTGGCTGTTTGTGAGTTCACGAGAACGATAGGCGTAGACAATAAACCATATTTACCCTATTGTTCTAACAGCGACTACTTTTACTGGCCTTTTGTCGTTTCTTTTTTCTCCAGAATAAATTAGTTAGTATGTCTGACATCTACACTACTTCTTCTTCTTCATCTTTTTCTTCTTTTTCTTCTTCTTTTATCTCTTGTTGTTGTTTTCGTCGTCTTCTTCTTCATCTTCTTCTTCTTTTTCTTCTTCTTCGTCTTTTCTTCTTCTTATTCCTGTTTTTCTCCACTTTCACCTCAATTTCTTCTTTTGTTTCTCTCTTTGTCATCTGCACCAAAGTAGTCAGCATATTTGTCATTTACACTAAAGTAGTCACATCGTCTGCCCCTACATCAAGTAGTCAGCGTGTTTATCCTTTATACTTAATTATGTTTTTATGCAGTAAATTTTAAATACCTACTACGTATAGCCGAAGCTTTCGGCTACCTGGCAACAAGACATTAACATGACAGTTAGAATACCAGGATTCCAAGTATTTTAAGTATAAGTATTTCTCCAGAAATCTGTCTAATTATTTCTCAAAGGTGCGTCTGTTTTTTCAACGTTCGTTGGGAACATGTGATTGGCTGATCGAATATGTGATGACCTCATACGTTATTCAAATTGGCGCTTGGTAGGAGGTACTGCAATACAATGCGCTTCCCAGAATAATTATGAAAAAAGTCGCTATCTCTGTTCTGATTCTGAAACAAGCGGCGACGAGGGATCCCCGAAAAGGTCGGGTTGGTTGGTGGTGGTGGACAGATAACAGGGACGCCAGTTAGGATGGAGAAGGTTAAGAAGAGGAGTGAGATGTGTGCGAACTAGAGCGGGGAAAAGGGCAGCGTGCTGGGCTATTTGAAGGAGAAGGAGACGGGCAAGTTAAGGAGGGTAGAGCCTCAGTTGATAGGGGAAGAGAATTGCGGGTTGCAGGGCGGAAATAGTGTGCAATGGGCAAGCGGGACAGATCAGGGGCGTGGCAAACTGAAGAATAATTCATTGTTGAACTGCTGTTAATTTGATTATGTTGCAGTTGACTGACGGGCAGATATTCTGTACATGTCTGCTAGTATGTCTTCGATACTTAAGTCTATTTCATTAATTCTACGTGCTCTAGCTGTAATTCCAAATGTAGTAATATATATATATAATAGCCCTCTTTAGTTTCATTTTATAAATTGTCAGAAATGTTTTCGTTGTTTGAATGCCTACAATGATTAAGTTTACTCTTTTGGGTGCTCTAAAAATTACGCTAAGTGGTGGGTTGCAGTAGCTTTCCTCACATCCCGAGGCTGATGAAGGTGATCCGGGGTCTTCCAAGCGGTTGTGCTATGATTGGCTTCATTTGTGTGTCTCTCACTACTACGCGGATCTCATCAATCTCTCACCTTGTTAGCCATCCTGCCATGAAAACAGCCCGCTTCCTTTGAAGGCTGCGAGAAGGCCGAGACGGGAGGGGGAGCGGGTTTCGGTTAGTATATTTTGCCTGACCCTAACTAACATGTCTGATCAGTATATTTTGCCTGACCCTAACTAATATGTCTGATCAGTATGTTTTGTATGTTTATGTTTTACCGGGCTAGACTGTTTCTCTTTGGTCTGCATAAGTAGGGTCAGTCCTGAAGGATACGTTCTGGTGTTCGCTTGGGTGCTCCAGTATCGCATGTGCCGGAATCTCTAATGCCCATTCTGTAGAGGTGGAACTTGAGTCTGCAATATCCCGTTCTGAGTCTGAAGATCTGTGACTGTCCATCACTGCCACATTTGTCTATCCTGCCATTTTCTGGCTTGTATCTCCATTCCGTCACCATAAATGATTATCATTGTTTCTTTATAAATCTGTGGATAGCAAATCTGCTTGTCACACTTCCGGATTTTCCAAGCTTACCTGCTTTCTCGTTTCCACGGATCCCACAGTGAATCAGACCCCACTGTAGGACTACATCTCATGAGATGTAATTTTGTTCACGGTCGCTACTAGTGCAACCTGTTAATAATCTACCAAGATTACACTTATGTAATATTCTCATCACCCACACCCCCCCCCCCCCAACCTAAAAAACAATCAAAATAAAACCACTAAAAGAATAAATATTTTAGTATAGACAAAGGCATGTCCCGAAAAACTAATTTTTTTTTTTTACTTCTAGTTGTTACAAAATACAAAGAGTTGTCGGTTCCTATTCTTGTCACTCTCAGTAAAATTCTCAGAATCCACAGAAGGAAACTATTCCTGTTCAAAATCTACAAAATGGTGGTGCAGAAATGAACATTGAAAATGGCATTCCCACGAAGAGACGATGACTTATGCCAGAAGTATATTCTGGAACAAATAAGTAACATATTGTTCTAGTCAACCACCGAGCTACGCCTATTTCCAGTTCAGACAAGATGACCAACCTTTAGACTCTGCTAATCCCACAACATATTACTACACCATCTATTCAAGAAACTAAAGTTACAACATACGGAATATGTATGAGATACTACTACAATGATTGATGAACAAAGATTGATGAACAAAGATTGATGAACAATGATTGATGAACAAAGATTGATGAACAATGATTGATGAACAAAGATTGGTGAACAAAGATTGATGAACAATGATTGATGAACAATGATTAATGAACAAAGATTGATGAACAAAGATTGATGAACAATGATTGATGAACAAAGATTGATGAACAAAGATTGATGAACAATGATTGATGAACAAAGATTGATGAACAAAGATTGATGAACAAAGATTGATGAACAAAGATTGATGCTACAAAGATTGTCAACATACACAGAAAGCACATATGGTAATCTAATCACCAGTAAAATTCATGGACAAGATCTGTAAATGTCGCTCAAACAAACAGCTGCAGTATTGAAGTGTGTTGTCGGTTGAATTTGAAGAAAAGGAAGTAGTAGAGGAAGAAGAAGAGGAAGAAGAAGATGAAGAAGAAGAAGAAAAAGTACAAGGACAAGAAGAAGTAGAAGAAGGTAGAGAAGAAGAGGAAGAGAAAGAAGAAGAAGAAGCAGAAGAAGAAAGAAAGGAAGAAGATGAAGAAGAAGAAAATGAATAAGAGGAAGAATTAGAAGGAGAACAAGAACAATACAGAGATTAAGACGAAGAAGAAGAAGAAAGGCATGACAAATACGAATAAGAAGAAGAAGACGAAGAAGAAGTGGAACAAGAAGACAAGAAAGAAGAAAACGAAGGAGAAGAAGAAAAAGACAGAAGAAGGACAGAAGAAGAAGAACAAGAAGAAGAACACGTCGTTGAAGAAGAAGAAAACGAAGTAGAAGAAGAAGAAGAAAAAAAAAGAACATAACAAGAAGGAGAATATCTAAAACATGCCCGTACATGATGTAGACTGGCTAACTCGTCTACTATTGGTACCCGATGAGTGATTCAAAACGTATTTGCTGTCAGAAGGTTAGGATGTTAATGTGTCTGTCTCATCTACAATTTGTATAGAGGTAGTAGATTACTCCAAGGTTAGTCGGTGCGTAAAGGATGCAGTGATAAGTGAAGTCGATGTGCAGTATTAGGGACACATATTCACACAAGGCAACATATGACAGAGACAGAGAGGTAGAAAGGATAAAGAGAGGTAGACATGCATATGACGATAGACTGAGAGATAAATGAGAAGAGAGAGAGGGTAGAGGGAGAGAGAGTAAGAAGAGTAGGATAAATGGCTAGAGGGGAAGCCATGTGGGGATGGACATATGAATAGAGAGAGATACGGTGTGGGGAATAAGAGAGTAGGAGAGATAGGAAGCGAAGGGGAGTGGAAAGGAGACTGTATAGGGAAAATATGGATTGAGGAAGAGGGTGAGGAGAGAGTGAAGGGCGAGAAAGGGAGATGTAGGGAGGGATGAACTAAGGAAGAGAGTAATAAAGTAAGAAGGATAGATGGATGAAAATATTGAGATAGAGAGCACATAGAGAGGAAGAGAACGAAAGGGAGGGGGTGGTGTTGAAAAGTATATCTCATTCGAGAATTGATTCTGGGATCTCCAAGTAACGAATCAAGACCCGCACCAGGTCAAGATATTTGACCTCGGCCCGCAGCATGTCAAGTTAATGGACCTTGACCTTGATCAAGTTATACGAATTGGCGAAGACATGCGTGTTGTTATCTGTCGTTAACGGATCAAAGGCCAGCCAGAAGTTATCGCTCATGAACAAATCACCTTCATGAAGTTATCGTTAATGGACAAGAGAGCGATATGAAGTTATTGTTAATAGACAAGAGAGCTACACAAAGTTATTGTTAATGCACAAGAGAGCTACATAAAGTTATTGCTAACAGACAAGAGAGCCACATAAAGTTATCGTTAATGCACAAGAGAGCTATATAAAGTTATCGTTATTAGACAAACCTCTACAGCTCACGGTAGAAGAGGAGCGACTAAGTAAGTAAGTTATTAGACAAGAGAGCTACATAAAGTTATCGTTAATGAACAAAAGGCACACATGAAGACCCAACTGAAAAGAAATCAACAAACTACCTCATTTCGCATGAGAACTGGACACTGCAGACTACTAGAACATCTATACCGACTGAAGATCTCACACACCGATGAGTACCCATGTGGAACAGGAGGCCAAAACTCTGAACACATTCTACAGGAATGTTCAATCTATAGATAAATGAGATACCAGACCTGGTCAGAGGGTGCGGAGCTGAGACAAAAGCTGTGGGGCAGCCGCTCCGACCTGGTGAAGACTACAGACTTCATCATGGCGACTGGCCTGCAGATATAGCATGACCAAATGATCCTGAACGCAAAGAAGTAGTTACAACTTTTTGGGATCTTTATTAGCCATTGCCAGTTGTAATTATTATTTGTTCAAATGTCTGTCCTTTTACTTTATCTGACATTTTATCAATGCTGGATAGTTCGTTATCCTCATTGGATAACTTGGATTACTTGGATATATTTAGATTTCCTTCCTCTGCTCACAGCCCAATCACAGTCTACTGTATATGTGACCCAATAATAATAATAGCTGTCCATCGTTGTCGATGAGGACCGCCGACATCATCCTTGTCACAGATTTCCCTGTTGGGTGTGGGTGCGCATGTGGCTGAACAGGCCAATGCGAGCACGAAAACATCTGCTACATATCGGGCACACGAGGGTTGTAGAAGGGGATGGTGTTCCCGCTGCTCGGGATTTCCGCGTCATGTGGCCCAATAATACAAATTAAATACGTCACCATTTCCCTCTAAACGGTCAACCATATCACGTGATTCGCGTGAAAACGTGCGTGCGTAGGAGAAAGGAACAAGGGAGATGGACACTTAAAAAAACAAAAACAAGATATAGTTTCTAATATGGGAAACAAAATATGCTGATCACACATTTTCCAATGTATTTTGAGTTTCTAATCGAATTACTCTTTTGATTGGAAATTGTGTCTACTTCCAACACTTAACTGACAACTCTACATGTATCTTGGTTTCATTCATTGTTATTCTCCCGTGTGTATTTCACAGACCGTCTCTGTACAATCTTAAAGCTCAAAGACCACGAATTATTAGACAGAGAGGTTACCAACGGTTGAACTGACCTGGACTAGCTACATCGTAACAACATCCATTTACAGCTTGCATATTCATCTCAAACATGGGAGGCGTTTTCTCTTATTTCTGGAGCTTCGTCACTCCTGCCCCGCAGTACGATCCGACCCCAGATCCTACAACGGGACTCACAGAGAGAGACCGGGAGCTTATTCAACAGACCTGGGCACTGGCAACTGAGAAGAAAACGTCCAAACGAAATGCAGTAGAGTTCTTCATACAGTAAGTAAACTAATGTTTTGCTATCTTGTCAGAATGTAGCGTACGTTAAGTAGTTGATGTATATGTCTTTAATGTTGTTGTTGCTGTTGTTGTTATGGTTGCCAATGTTGTTGCTGTTTGAAATTACTCGCGCTGAGTTGACTTAACCTTGACGACGTTCCTTTAGTAGCTGGTTACAGTGGCTCTTATTATATCCAGAGGCGTACTTGAGGAAGGGGGAGCCTGAATCATCCTCGGGGTGGTGGTGGTAGTGGTGGGGTGGGGGTAGGGTGGGTGACTAACGTCAGGTCAGGCAAAACATACTGATCGGATATGTTAGGGTCAGGCAAAACATACTGATCGGATATGTTAGGGTCAGGCAAAACATACTGATCGGATATGTTAGGGTCAGGCAAAACATACTGATCGGATATGTTAGGGGCAGGCAAAACATACTGATCAGATATGTTTGGGTCAGGCAAAACATACTGATCAGATATGTTTGGGTCAGGCAAAACATACTGATCATACATGTTAGTCAGGGACAGACAAAACATACTGCTCGGATATGTTAGCGTCAGGCGCAACATACTGATCATACATGTTAGTCAGTGTCAGACAAAACATACTGATTGGATATGTTATTGAGGGTCAGACAAAATATACTGATCATAACTGTTAGTCAGAGTAAAGGAAAACATACTCATCAAACATTTTCTTCAGGGTCAGACAAAATACTTACCAAGACCAGTACCTCGACTTTCTCGCAGTGCTCCCTGAAAGCGGGCTGTTTTCAAGACAGCCTGGCTAACGAGATGGGGGATCGACCGTGATCCCAGCAGCAGTGAGTGGAGCGCAGATGAAGCCACGCATGTCATAACAACACCGGAGAACCCAGGTCCAGCTCAATCAGCACATATACGAGGAAAGCTACTGCAACCCGCCACTAAATGTCCCCTTTAGGGCGTACAGAAGAGTAAACCTACTCCTCGTGGGTGCTTGAAACAACAAGTGGAATATCTTGACTGTGCGACTTCTTGGTATGCTCACCACTCTGGGGATTACAGCGTCGGCTCAGCCTGTAGAAGGTGCACCAACTGGAACGCAGGTGGTGTCTTGATCAGTATCTTTCACCTGGCCCAGTTTACTCTTCGGGATTAGCGCATGCGCTGCAGCGTTGAACGACCTAAAGCTGACTGTCAGCGTCAGCGCCAGCGAACCAGAGCTGCCAATACCCTTCTACACCTCCACCACGTGGTGATCCTTGATAACAGGCTGCAGCAGGGCAGACTGGCTAAGGAGAGGGATCGAAGTGGGAAGGATAACTCGGTAATAAAAATGCCTGCTGAAGTCGGATGTGTTGGACAGAAAGATGCAAATATCGCAGTCGAGCTGTAAACTACGACACAACGCATTCCGTTCTACGGACTACATCCTGCTTCTTGCAAAGCCTTTTTCTCGCTTGGTTGCGGAAGATTGAGAACGAACGAAGAAGAAAAAGAATACTCTTGGTTCTCGTCTGCCTTGAATGTCAAAGTCTGTAGTTTAGTCTCAAGTATGCTGATCTTGTATACTCAAACCACACAAAAAATAACGACTTTCATTATAGGATGCTTGCGGGGAATAAAGGCTTCCCATGGGCAAAGATTCAGCACAGGGAATGAGCTGACAGAAGCTAGCAACTCATAGCTCGCTGCTTGCATCAGGATTAGCAAGTCACAGCTGCCCAAGACTCTATTTCACCTTTTCATGCAGCCAGAAAATAGACGGCACTAGTGTAGTATGGCTAAGGAAATAGTGACAGCAAAGGGAAGGCAAATCCGGATTTAAAAAATAGCTAGCTGAAACCGGTTAGGCCGAAATGCAAAGATATAGTATCCTCGCTAAAAGCTATAACATTACGTCACAACGCTCTTTCCTGACGATCCCAGCAGAAGAAGAAGAAGAAGAAGAAGAAAAAAGAATAGGTTTAGTCTCATTGGTTGAGAAAGAAAGGGTTTCCTGCTGTCATTTACCTTGCTCAATTTATTTATGGAAACAATATTAAACAGCCACTTCAGATGGTCGTAATAAAACAATACATATAGGAGACCGAATTATCACATACCCATGCTTTGCGGATAACATAAATGCACTAGCTTGAAATGAAAGAGAGCTACAAGCACTAGCCACCAATTTTGGCGCCAATTCAAACAAATGTTATGGAAATCAACGCACAAAAAAACCCAGCTACATATCTTTTACTCGTTGGGCTTCAAATGAGAACCTTACAGTGGGATAGAAACTAGAAAACAACACGTCTTTGGGTTGTAACGTGTAAAATGGTTGCCAAGGATGTCAAGAGTGTCTTGCACGTACCATTACTGTGCAGACGACCAACGTGACCTCATAATTGCAGCTAAATGATGACCGCTCCATTATTAACGTGCACCAAAGAGAAGGTGCTTTCTGTTAATGGGTTTTTAGCAGCAAAAAGGTGAAACCTGTTGACATTCACAGGCGAATGAAGGTCCACTACAGTGATGCATGCTTTTCACTCCAGCAAATGTAATTCACAATCAATCTGTGAAATTACTTTACGAATTAGTCAACGGCTCCACTCGGCTCTGGGGTAACTACTCGATGTCCTTTACCCAGTCATGAACAATCTGTTACAGAACTCATGCTGTTTTGGAACTTCCTACTCCACTAATACACTTGCTATATATGTTACAGTTGAGGACACGGAGAAGTAGAACAAGAAGTTTATCGTTTGCGTGTGTTATTTATCTACATTTTCTGGTCGATTTACCTGTATGTGTTTTTACACGAAAGAAACCACGTAGCAGATGGGTGTTCACTATAAGAAAGATCCTACACCAATACTGACTTAACTACGGGCGAGCTACATAATGCACTCAACCATAGACATATGACAAGCTCCCCACACTGCTCAACGGCACAAGTGGATGGAAAACTAACTAACTAACTTACTAACTGACTGACGGACAGACAGACAGACAGGCTGGCTGGCTGGCTGGCTGGCTGACTGACTGAATATCTGACTAGCTGACTGACTGACCAGCTGGCTTCCTAGCTGGCTGGTTGGTTGACTGACTGGCTCACTGACTGGCTGACTGACTGACTGGCTCGCTGACTGACTGGCTGACTGACTTGCCGACTGGCTGACTGACTGACTTCTTGACTGACTGGCTGACTGATTGACTTGCCGACTGACTGACTGACTTGCCGACTGACTGACTGACCGACTAGTTAGCTGACTGGCTGTTTCCCTGCTGTCTGTCTACAATATACACGTCTATTGTTTTATAAATAATGATGGGTTGATCTACGCTTCTGTTTACCCAACTGTAAATGGGCTTACAGCTCTTTCAGAGTTGTACAAAACAAGGAACAGAGAAAGAAAATCAATCACCATACTTCATCAGAAGATGATACCTAGTCTACCAATCACCATACCTCTTCAGAATGTGTTACCTCGTCTACCATTCACTATACCTCATCAGAAGGTGTTACCTCGTCTACCAATCATCATACCTCATCAGAAGATGTTACCTCGTCTACCAATCATCATACCTCATCAGAAGATGTTACTTCATCTACCAATCATCATACCTCATCAGAAGATGATGCCTCGTCTTTTAACAATTTATCTTGATCGGCAATATCTCCTGTATGCCTGCATGTACCCATGTTCACTGATAAACGTATCTTTCTTTACATAAAAGAAGGGAACCACAGACTTATGGCAGGTACAGTCACTTGGGATAAAGTCTATTATCACACACTGCTGTCAGCGATGAAATGTTGGAGACTTGATACACTGGATAGCATGTTGTTTTGTATGGGAGTGTTTACCACTTCATTGCCTTCTTTACGTGTCATCTCAAACAGTACGTCGGGTGCCCGTTTAGTATCGAGTAGATTAGAGCGTGTAGCTACTTGTTGTGAGATTCGTATCCTCTAACAACTCCGATAATTGATTATTTTAAAAAAATAATCACACACAGATCAGTAAACCACTCATTCAATTGATCGATTTCTCAGATTATTCGAAGCATATCCTTACACACAAGACCGGTTTGAGCTTTTCAAGGGAAAGCCAATCTCAGAACTTAGAAACAGCCCAAAGATGAGAGCCCATGCCACCAGCGTCTTCTATGTCCTGACATCCTACGTGGAAAACCTGGACGACACAGAGACTTTGGTAGGGCTTGTCCAGAAACTGGCTGGGACTCACATCGCTCGGGGCATACCACTTCAAGATTTTGAGGTTTGTTGTTTTATCTCAGTCTACATTACTACTTAGCCATCTACATTACTACTTTGACCTCTACATTACTACTTTGAAATCTACATTACTATTTAGCCATCTACATTACTACTTAGCCATCTACATTACTACTTAGCCATCTACATTACTACTTTGACCTCTACATTACTACTTTGACATCTACATTACTATTTAGCCATCTACATTACTGCTTAGCCATCTACATTACTACTTAGCCATCTACATTACTACTTAGCCATCTACATTACTATTTAGCGATCTACATTATTACTTAGCGATCAACATTACTACTTTGACATGAACATTACTACTTTGACCTCTACGTTACTACTTTGACATCTACTTTACTACTTTGACATCTACATTATTACTTAGCGATCAACATTACTACTTTGACATCAACATTACTACTTTGACATCTACATTACTACTTTGACATCTACATTATTACTTAGTCATTTACATCACTATTTAGCCCTCTACATTACTATTTAGTTATCTACATTACTATTTAGACATATGCATTATTACTTAGCCATATACTTTACTACTTAAAACCATCTATATTACTATTTAGCCATCTACATTAATACTTATCCATCTACATTACTATTTAGCCATCTACATTACTATTTAGCAATCTACATTACTACTTATCCATCGACATTACTACGAGGCATGTTCAAATGAAACCAGACCTAACTGCACCGAGTCAACATACGTCTGATGCAAATGATGACGTCACGTCTGATGTAAACAGCATATACCAACTGTGAAGTTTGCAAACTTTCATTATCCTCTGACTCATAGGTTTTTCAGCAGACCGTTGACAAAATGAATGGTGTAATACGGAATCTGTCCATAGGAATTAAGGAGCGGTAATTCTGTGTCTACCAGCTGAAGGTTGTCGACCAGTTCTTCTTTTCTTTCATACACTGTCAGACGTCGTCTTGACTTTGTTCGAAGAAAGCAGCCGTTATCCGAGGCTGCTGACACTGCCATAGAGCTTGTCTAGTGTTGGCACTGGTAATGGCCACATACGCTTTTCTCTGGCCCTCGTACGTCGGTAAATTTTGCAGCGGATCTTAAGGGGTCCTTTTCCCATTACTACAGGTGCATATCTGACGTCACTCAGGTGCATAATATATTCAATCGAAGCCTGAAAGTTTTGGAAATAGCCAAAGAATGCAAAATTTCAATAGGATCGTGTCAAGACGATATAACAGAGATATGTCTGGAGAAAAAAGGCATCAAACAACTCCTGTTTCCTCCAGCATGAAAACACCCCAGTCGCCACATCCCTGCTTGTTCGGCAATTGTTGGCTAAAAAACGATGCGATTGCTTCACATACACCTTAAGTCTCCAACCTAACATCAGAAGAGATGTTCCTTCTTCTTCTTCTTCTGCGTACACAGTCAGACAGTAACCATTATTTTTTCGAAAAAAGTGGCGGTCATCCTGAGACTCTCGCCACTACCATAGAGCTTGTCTTGCAGTTCCACTGGCAATGGCCACATCTGCTCTCTCTGATCCTCGTATGTCGGGCAGTTCTGCAGCAGATGTTCAGTGGTCATTTTACCAGTACCGCACCGCACGGGCATTCGTCGGTACACCCTATCTTCAGTTTGTTGAATAGGTGGTACCTCAGTCTGTTGTGGCCAGTGCGAAGTCTGAAGACAACGACCTGCTCTCTTCGGTTCAACTGGTAATAGGCATCGTTTTTGGTGTAACCGGTATGTTCGGTTTCCCATTTGGTCATGTACCTGGCTTTGATAAGCCGTTTTGACTAGAAGAGATGTTCCTACTTCTCAAACTAAAATCTAGCTTGTAACGGGGAATGTTGAAGAAATGAAGGCCAATTCGCAGACAGACCTGCGCATAGTCAGCAGAGACGTTTACCAGGGCTGCTTCTAGACGTGTTGCTGTTGTTGTTGAACGCGCACAATGATCTTAGTTTATTGTGCGCTCTGAAAATTGCGTTCTAGTGGCAGGTTGCAGTTGCTTTCCTCACATGTCGTGCGTGTTCATGAATGTAGACCGGGGTCCTCCCGACGGTTGCAGTATTCTTGCTTTCATTTGCGTGTCGCTCACTACTACGGGGATTACACTGATCCCCCGCCTTGTAAGCCAGATTGCGATGAAACAACCTGTTTCCACGAAGAACTGCATGGAAGTGATGTGGAAGTCTTGGACAGCATATTTTACCTGACCCTGACTAACACTGCCCGATCAGATTGTTATGCCTGGCGTTAGTCTCCTCTCCCGCTCTGGAAGTATAAAGTGTGTTCAGTTCGATGTATCAAAGAGGAGGGCAGCATTTCGAAGTTTTTCTAAAAAAAGATGTTAAACTTTTCAAACATAGCTCGAATGTAGTTTAAATAATTGTAATTTTATTACAACAAACTACAAAGGAGATTTCGTGGTGAAGTGGTTAAGCCGTCGGCCTCGTGATCAGGTGGTGTGGGTTCTTCTTCTTCTTCTTCTTCTTCTTCTTCTTCTTCTTCTTCTTCTTCTTCTTCTTCTTCTTCTTCTTCTTCTTCTTCTTCTTCTTCTTCGTTCGTTCTCAATCTCCCACTACCAAACACTGAAAGGGTAAGTAGCAGAATGTAGTCCAGAGAATGGAATGCGTTGTATCGTAGTTTACAGCTTCGCTGCGATATTTGCACCTTTCGGTCCAACACTCCGACTTCAGCAAGCATTTTTTGAGTACTGAGTTAGCATTTCCTCTTCGATCCCTTCTCCTTATCCAGTCTGCCCTGCTGCAGGCTGTTATCCAGGATCATGGTGTGGAGGTGTAGAAGGGTCTTGGAAGCTATGGTTCGCTGGCCCTGACGCTAGCAGTCAGCTATGGGTCGCTGACCATTGCAGCTCATGCGCTTCTCAGAATCTTGATCCCTGGTGTTGGTTCGACTCCGGACTCCGCCGTCTTTTTCACGGGTGCTTGATGCGGAGTCTCCTGCATCTCGTAGTCGCCCCCTAGTCGTCTTGTCCTTGACTTGCCACTGGGGTCGGGCGGCACGAGACGAGAGAGTGAGGATAAAAAGTAGCGCAGTTAATCCTTACTAAAAATAGCGCTAGAAAAATAAATCATGCCATCATCGTCTACGATGGACGGCGGCCTTGGCCTATTGCTACAAAGTATAACCATCATCTTCATCGTCATCACCATCACCATCACCATCACCATCAGACCTTAACTAACGACACACTTTAAATTAATGTCTTTCCTGCTTAGGATCTTAGGATAGTTTTTCTGAAGTTTGTCAAGGGTCTCCTCGGTAGTCAATCGACACCAGAGATAGAAGCGGCATGGGACAAGCTACTCAAGGCTCAAAACGCAGTATACAAGATGACAGAAGATGAGTTGGCAAGCAAGAAGTGAATACAAAAGGAAAGGATGAATACGTTCTTGGAAACAGACAGCATGGTGTGTGTGCGTGTGTGCATAAATATGTAAGTAGAGAGATAGAGACAGAGAGGGAGAGAGAGAGAGAGAGCAAGAGATAGAGAGAGAGATAGAAATAGAGAAGATCAATTGATTTATATTCGTATACAAATTAAAATGTTTAGCAGACGATTAAAGGATAAACACATTACATTCTTACGCGCCATTGCAAAATGGAGAATGTGGGAAAAACAAATACAGACAGGGATTGAACATCTTTGAGTCTGCAAGTACCTTGTGTCTGTGAAGAGACCTGGTTAGGGTCTGTGAAGAGACCTGGTGAAGGTATGTGAAGAGACCTGGTGAGAGTTGAGGGTCTGTGAAGAGACCTGGTGAGGGTCTGTGAAGAGACCTGGTGAGGGTCTGTGAAGAGATCTGATGAGGGTCTGTGAAGAGACCTGGTGAGAGTTGGTCTGTGAAGAGACCTAAGGAAAGTTGAGGGTCTGTGAAGAGACCTAAGGAAAGTTGAGGGTCTGTGAAGAGACCTAAGGAAAGTTGAGGGTCTGTGAAGAGACCTGAGAAAAGTTGAGTGTCTGTGAAAAGACCTGAGGAAAGTTGAGTGTCTGTGAAGAGACCTAAGGAAAGTTGAGGGTCTGTGAAAAGACCTGAGGAAAGTTGAGGGTCTGTGAAGAGACCTGAGGAAAGCTGAGGGTCTGTGAAAAGACTTGAGGAAAGTTGAGGGTCTGTGAAGAGACCTGAGGAAAGTTGGTCTGTGAAGAGACTTAAGGAAAGTTGAGGGTCTGTGAAGAGACCTAAGGAAAGTTGAGGGTCTGTGAAGAGACCTAAGGACAGTTGAGGGTCTGTGAAGAGACCTGAGGAAAGTTGGTCTGTGAAGAGACCTGGTGAAAGTTGAGGGTCTGTGAAGAGACCTAAGGAAAGTTGAGGGTCTGTGAAGAGACCTGAGAAAAGTTGAGTGTCTGTGAAAAGACCTGAGGAAAGTTGAGTGTCTGTGAAGAGACCTAAGGAAAGTTGAGGGTCTGTGAAGAGACCTGAGGAAAGCTGCGGGTCTGTGAAAAGACTTGAGGAAAGTTGAGGGTCTGTGAAGAGACCTGAGGAAAGCTGAGGGTCTGTGAAAAGACCTGAGGAAAGTTGAGGGTCTGTGAAGAGACCTAAGGAAAGCTGAGGGTCTGTGAAAAGACCTGAGGAAAGTTGAGGGTCTGTGAAGAGACCTGAGGAAAGTTGGTCTGTGAAGAGACCTAAGGAAAGTTGAGGGTCTGTGAAGAGACCTGGTGAAAGTTGAGGGTCTGTGAAGAGACCTAAGGAAAGTTGAGGGTCTGTGAAGAGACCTGAGGAAAGTTGGTTGGTGAAGAGACCTAATGAAAGTGAGGGATCAAAGAACCATTTATAATTTATGTAATTATTGGTTTTTTGTATTTGCAAGTTACAGCTTTCGGTATTTACATCTTATCCCCCCCCCCCCCCCCCCCCCCCACGTTCCTTGGGTTCCTATTGAATGTAATGGAAAATTCCATTTCAGGTTAAAGGGAGGACAGGTCGATACAATTTTATTTTACATAAATAATAATGACTTAGATAAAGAAAGAAGTTTTGAAAAAATGGTTATATAGTTCTGTGAAGATTTTGGTTAATGTTAGGGTTATGGTCAGATTTAGGTTTAAGGTTTTGTTAAAGTTTAGAGTTATGGTTAGGGTTAGGGTTAGCATTATGGTTAGTGTTAAATAACACGGTTGTTATTATATCGTCTGACAGCTTTGATGCTGCTGTAGAAATTGGATGCCATTTTCCTTACCATGAACCAATGTTGACAAGATTCAATAAATTTATTGCAAAGGCCGCAGAATGAAGCGAAAGCAGAAATTCTCTATCTGCGCAGAATATTTGAAACAATTATCCCCCCCCCCCCCCCCCCCCCCCCCCCACCCCAACCAAAGTTTAAAGTGGATTGTTCTGTGCCGTCATTTCCTCTAATTCGGTGCCAAAAATAATCTTTTGTTTGGGGTGAATTAAGACATAAGTACCCAACTTTCCTATGGGTGACAGTAGATAGTAGTGGTCGGGATGGTAAATTACCCAAACAATGTCTGTTATCTGGAAATGTTTGGGGACTACTGCTATAGAAACCGAAAGAAAATTAGAGCAGGCATTGAAAAGTATGTGTGTGTATATGGTTGTGTGTACCAGTTCATATGACTGGCTTCTAACTCTGCTTTGCCCCAGCTTATTTGTTTAAGCTTCAGCGGATGGATTTAGTTTTCCTTTCTATTTTACTTATTACCAAGCAATAGGACCATGGCTATAAATAGACCCATACTGGTAGTCTATATTGACACACGTAATTCAAAATGGTGAATTCTGTTTGTTTATTATTTGAGATGAAGTCATGTCTAGCGGTCTGCATGACTGATTTTTTGTCGCCTCTGACGACATGAACTGGGGTGCTGCAGTAGGCTTGTTCAATATTCTACAGAAATGGGTCGTGGAGATTTCCAGTGGGAGGGACCATTTCTTGTGTGCCTTATGTTATTTGAATATTTGACTTTTAAGCGAATCAGTGATTAGTGTTTGCCAATAATTAGATTTATGCAAGAGTAGACATGTCTCATTTTATCAACGAATCGTCCGTCAGCATGAGTTTGTGTGTGTGTGAGAGTTTGTCTGTGTGTGTGTGCGAGTTTGTCTGTGTGTGCGAGTTTGTCTGTGTGTGTGTGCGAGTTTGTCTGTGTGCGTGTGTGTGAGAATTTGTCTGTGCGTGTGTGTGTGAGAGAGAATTTGTCTGTGTGCATGTGTGCGTGTGTGTGTGTGTGTGCGCGCATGTTTATGTGAATATCTGTAAATGTATGTGTTGTGTATATGTTGTGTGTGTTGTGTGTGTATGTTGCGTGAGTGTTGTGTCTGTTGCGTGTGTTGCGTGTGTTGTGTGTGTGTGTGTTGCAAGTGTGTTGCGTGTGTGTTGCGTGTGTGTGTTGTGTGTATTCTGTGTATGTTGCGTGTGTTGTGTGTGTGTGTTGCAAGTGTCTTGCGTGTTTGTTTTGTGTGTGTGTGTTGTGTGTGTGTGTGTGTGTTGTGTGTATTCTGTGTATGTTGCATGTGTTGTGTGTGTGTGTTGCAAGTGTGTTGCGTGTGTGTTGTGTGTGTGTTGTGCGTGTGTGTTGTGTGTGTGTTGCATGTTTATTGCGTGTGTGTTGCGTGTGTGTTGTGTGTGTGTTGTGTGTGTGTTTATCGTTTAGAGAGTACTGTATTTTCAGAAATGAACGGCTGTAGGACCACGTTTTTTGTCAAGAAGTAAATATATCATGTTATTTTCGAGAAGTACATATATCATGTGTTGTTTCAAGAAGTAAATAAATTATGTTTTTAACTCTGTGTGGTCTGTGCAAGTTATTGAGGAAAATCAGTAGCATAATGCGTTACCAAAACAACAACACATGTAACAGATTGTGTTTATTTGTAAATGCATTTGTGTGTTTGCTTGTTCATGTGAGAGTTTATGTGTGTATTTGTATGATTGGTTGTGTGTTTTAATTTTTTGGGGGCTTTTTACACTAAATTATCACCCAATTATTTTCAATTCCAGCTGTCACTTGTACATAATTGATACTTTCATTTTGTAATCTTTGTTTTGTACATGGTGTAGATAGTTTACATGAAGTTAGTTCTTGCCTATCGCAAGTGATGATGGTACACCATCAGACGGTTTTGTCTGAATAATGTGATGTGCGCTGTACGTTGATTTTAGTGAGGGAGTGAATGCGCTGGTCATCAATCTCACTCTTGTCACGAGTTACCTTGTATCAGTGGCAAGACTATTGGTGGAGACGACTGGAGGTAACTCAGGATACAGGCACTCTGGTCTTACCTCCCGTGAGACCAGGGGTCGCTTGAAAAGTGCGGGATTCGAGGTCTTCGATCGTCCATCGTTTCCGTTCATCACTGTGAGAGGCGAGTGTCTTAACTTCTTGACTGCAGCTACACTCCCCCCCCCCCCTTTCCACCCTACACTTTACATTAATACATCAATTACCACCCAAAAATAACCATAATCAAGTATAATTCTGGGCTTCAGTTTGATGTCTTCTGACTATAGTATCAGTCCAATCAAGCATGTACTGTTTCTATATAATACGTGTACCATGTCTCCTATATCATTGGCTTCCAACACCACACGTTCATTTGTGTGTTTATCTGTACATTGGATTCTTAACATTTTTTCATAAACTGCTCGAACATGGCCTTAGATTTTCTTGTATTTTGTTTATTTATTGTCGATGTTGTCAATCAAAATGGGATACAGTCATAGCTAGGATGTTCGATCTCTCATTGCATGGTCCATAGAATGATCAGGACAGTGGATTTACATAAGCGTCTGAAAGTCTCTGACTTCTATCCCCATCTGCACCTTCCAAAAGTAGGATGAAATCTGGCACAACTCTCGCTCTACTTAATGATAGAAGGAAGTAGAAGAGTACAAAAAAGGGGATATAAATGAGCAAAGAAGACAACGGAAAGGTGGAAATGAGAAGAGTTGTAAGGGAGACAAGAACGGAAAAGGTGGCCATGAGATGGAGTAATAAGGGAGACAATAGAAAGGTGGAAATGAGCAGGGCGATAAGGGGGATAACAAACGAAAACATGTGAAAAATTGTTGCAGTTCTAAGGGAGACAACTGATAAAATAACTACTAAGTGGATTCAGTCGAATTCGGCACTGAATCTTTGTGAAGCTCATGCTGGGTTATTTTGGTATGCTTCATAATTCCTATCTGCCAAACTCTTTCCTACATTGTTATTGTCCTTTCTGTGGCAGTGCATGAACTGCTGCGATTATATTGATGTTATTATATGCTATTTTCTGATATAACTATGTCTAATGTACCATGCATAATACAAATTTTGTACACTTCCATAAATAACTTTGTATTTATTATATCTTTGTGGTCTATCGTTCCTTTTCGCCATATAGTCATTATTGATTGTGACAAGAATGCACCCAAACCTAACTTGACACAGCAGAACTTTAGGGAAGGAGGAAGACACTGAATGAATGGATTGATAGTGTTAACAAAATGCTGTGGGTATGGATTCATATCTCTCTTGTTCTGTGGGGAGGAAGACTAATGCCTGGTCAGGCATAACATACTGATCAGACATGTTAGTCAATGTCAGGCAAAATATACTGGCCAAGATCATCACCTCGACTTCCTAGTAGTCCTCCCTGGAAACAGGCTATTTTCATGGCAGCCCGGCTAACAAGGTGAGGGATCGACGTGTTCACTGTAGTAGTGAGCGACACGCAGATGAAGACAAGCATAGCACAACTGCTTGGAGAACCGCAGTCCACCTTTATCAGCACGCTCGCGATTTGAGGAAAGCTATGAAAACCCACCATGTAACTGCCTCTTTAGGGCACACAAAAGAGTAATCTTCTCGTTGTGGCCATTCAACAACAACTCTCACACTGCGGTCTTTCAGAGTGGTGGTTTGTTGTAGCTATCCTCACATCAGGAGTGTGGTCCTCAGAGTGGTTGTACTATGTATTGTTTCATCTGTGTATGGCTCACTACTACAGTGATCATGTCGGTCCCTCACCTCGTTAGCCAGGCTGCCATGAAAACAGCTCCTTTCTTGAGAAACTAAGGGGAAGTCGAAATGAGGGACTTGGTCAGTACATTTTGTCTGACCCTGAATAACATGTCTGATCAGTATGTAATACTAACAAGCAACTAAAATGGAAGATCTCGAGAACAAGCATATTCCTTGTGGCAATGTACAGATTCTAGACATGGACTATGACAAAAGCAGCAAGAAAGAAAATAGGAGAGTTGGCGCCGCTGAAAACGGATGTGTCGGACCGAAAGGTGCAAATATCACAGTCAAGCTGTAAACTAGTGACACAACGCATTCCATTCTCCGGACTTCTTCCTACTTGCAAAGCCCTGTTCAGGGCTTGGTAGCTGGAGATTGAGAACGAACGCAGAAGAAGAAGAAGGAGCGTTCGGAACAAAATGTTACAGAAGAATCCTAAAATTTCATTGGATAAAGAAAGTGACAAAAAAACTATCCTAGAAGACCTGAATGTTGAAGAAAACTGGCTCATAAACAATGTTATGTTTTGGAAATTGAATTGTTTCGTCAAACGTCATAACCAACTGGAAAGAAAGGTCATGGAAGGTGACGCAGAGGTCGACCAAGGTGAAGGTGGATACAAGATATCAAGGATATTCTAATCATGAACATGGAGCAGGTGGGAAGATGGAGCAGGTGGGAAGATTGACTGCAGACGGAGATTCATATCGGCTGGCTGTGATGAGAGTGACGTTCTACAAAGGACATGGAACATGATGATGATGATGATGAGTATGTTTTGCCTGGCCAAGCATATGAAGACTGGACTCGGTGCACAACGGAGATGAAACTACAGCCGGAGGCCTCCAACCCTCGGTGCCCCAGGGCGTGTCTACCAAAGCATATGAAGACTAGACTCGGTGGACAACACTGATGAAATTATCGCATGAGTCGTCGAATCCTCGGTGCACCAGGACGTGTCTACCCAAACATGTGAAGACTAGACTCGGTGGACTATACAGATGAATCCGTAGCCAAAGATGGCACATAAAGCAGAACTCAAAATTCTTCAGTTTTGATCGGTCCTCTGCCACTCTATGTAGTTTTTGCACGTGTCCTAGACCGATGGTTGCACCCTTACTGGAGATTGTTCTCCACAGCATCTCTCAGGCTCTACCAGCTTCTTGTTGCCTCTAGATTTTTACATAAATTGACACAAGGATAAAATAAGGTTTGATATAAGTATAAAAACCTTTTAGCACGCGGATAAAAAAAGGGAGGAAAACAGATTATGACACAGGCATAAAATAAGGGATAAAAACAGATTAGGATTTAAGGATAAAACAGATTAAGGAACAATGATAAAATAAGGTATGACGTGGATAAAAACAGATTATGACACAGGGATATAATTAGGGACAAAAACAAATTATGTCAAAAGGATAAAATATGGGATGAAAACAGATTGGGGCTCAAGGATAAAAACATATTATGGCACAGGGATAAAATATGGTTGACACAGGGATAGAAATAAATTATTGCACATGGATAAAATAAGATTTGATGCAGGGATAAAAACCGATTATGGCACACGGATAAAATAAGGGATAAAAACATATTAGGGCACAGGGATAAAACAAGGTTTGACACAGGGATAAAAAACAGATTATAGCACACGGGCAACATATGTTATGACACAGGGATAAAAACAGATTATGGCACAGTTATAAAATAGTCTATGTTACGGGGAATAAACAAAACATCTTATGACATTTGGATTGTACACCTTGCAGTACAAGGATAAAACAATTGATAGCACAAGGACTTAACTGTTAATAAAACAAGAATAGAATAGCTTGTGACAGGTGGACAAACAGTTTATAGCGCAAGGATAAAACAGCTTTGGCACAACTACAGACGAGAAATAACTTATGGCGCTGCAACAAAACAGCTGACTACACAAGGATAAATTCGCTTATTGAATGAGGGGCAATGCAATATATTACACAGGGAAAACACAGATAATGGCACAAGAATAAATTAACTTTTGTCACAACGATGAAACAATGTATGGCGCAGAAAGTTATTAGCTTATGATAGATGAATTAAACGAGTTTTCAACATTGGGATAAAGCAGCCTAAAGCACAAGGATAAAAGATCTTACAGTACAGCGATAAGCAACCTATAGCACAGGGATAAAACACCTTACAGCACAGGGATAAAGCAGCCTAAAGCACAAGGATAACAGATCTTACAGTACAGCGATAAGCAGCCTATAGCACAGGGATAAAATACCTTACAGCACAGGGATAAAGCAGCCTAAAGCACAAGGATAACAGATCTTACAGTACAGCGATAAGCAGCCTATAGCACAGGGATAAAATACCTTACAGCACAGGGATAAAGCAGCCTAAAGCACAAGGATAACAGATCTTACAGTACAGCGATAAGCAACCTATAGCACAGGGATAAAACACCTTACAGCACAGGGATAAAGCAGCCTAAAGCACAAGGATAACAGATCTTACAGTACAGCGATAAGCAGCCTATAGCACAGGGATAAAATACCTTACAGCACAGGGATAAAGCAGCCTAAAGCACAAGGATAACAGATCTTACAGTACAGCGATAAGCAACCTATAGCACAGGGATAAAACACCTTACAGCACAGGGATAAAGCAGCCTAAAGCACAAGGATAACAGATCTTACAGTACAGCGATAAGCAGCCTATAGCACAGGGATAAAATACCTTACAGCACAGGGATAAAGCAGCCTAAAGCACAGGGATAAAGCAACCTATAGCACAAGGATAAAACACATTACAGCACAGCGATAAGCAGCCTATAGAACAGGGATAAAACACCTTACAGCACAGGGATAAAGCAGCCTATAGAACAGGGATAAAACACCTTACAGGACAGGGATAAAGCAGCCTATAGAACAGGGATAAAACACCTTACAGCACAGGGATAAAGCAGCCTATAGCACAGGGATAAAACACCTTACAGCACAGCGATAAGCAGCCTATAGAACAGGGATAAAACACCTTACAGCACAGGGATAAAGCAGCCTTTAGCCGAGGGATAAAACATCTTACAGTACAGGGAAAAACAGCTTATAACAAAGGTGGAAAGCACTTTATAGCACAGGGATAAAACATCTTACAGCATAGTGTATAACAGCTTATAACACAGGATTCAACAGTTTATAACAAAATTGTAAAACAGCTTATTGCACAAAGATAAAACCTCCTACATCACAGGGATAAAATAGCTAACAACGGTCTAAAACAGTTTATAGCACAGGGATAAAACAGATTATATCACATAAATAAAACAGTTTACAGTGTAGGATAAAAGAGCTTAAAGCACAGAAATAAAACTGCTTACAGCGCAGTTATAAAATAGCTTATAACACACATATAAACAGCTTACAAAGGCACAAAGCAGCTTACAACACATCTATAAAACAGCTTAAAACACAGATAAACCAGCTTATAGCACAGGTATAATACAGCATATAGCACAGTGAAAAAACAACATGACACATAGATAAACAGTTTATAGCACAGAGACCAGCGTATATATCACATTTATAAAGCAGCTCATAGCTCAGGAACAATACAGCATATCACAGGGATAAAACGGCTTATGGCACATAGAGAAACCAGCGTATATCACATTTATAAAGCAGCTCATAACGCAGGCACAATACATCATATCACAGGGAATGGACAGCTTATAGCACAGTTATAATACAGCTTATAGCACAGGGATAAACAGTTTATTGCACATAGATAAACAGCTTTATAGTGCAAGTATAAAGCCGCTTGAGGCAAAAGGGTCAAATCAATTATAACACAGTGATAAGAGAGTGGAAAAACCCTTCCCATACAGAGAATTGATGTTTATCACGAACTGTACTTAACAGATTATAAACCAGCTTACAAATACAAACAAAACTATATTCAAATGGCACGGTATTGAAAAGTTTAATTTGTGAATATTAATAATAGTAATAATGATAATAATAATAAGTCAATAAAAACATGTATGTTTCAAACATGCGCAACTATTCAACAAACAACTTTTACTTCCTTTTATCATTTTTCTTCTTCTTCTACTACTTCTTCTTCTTCTTCTTCTTCTTCTTCTTTTACGTGTGCAATATGGCATCAGTTTGAATCTACTTAGAGAAAACAGGGGTCATGGGTCAATTATGGTTATTGGCACTTCCAAAGAACTTGTTCTTTGTTTTTAGACATCAAGTTCAGGATATATAAATATAGGAGTGACCAGCTTAAAGTTATTGGCATCTCTAAAGAACTTGTTCTTTATTATTAGACGTCAAGTTCAGGATATCTAAAAATAGAAGTGGCCAGCTTAACGTTATTAGCGTTTCCAGAGAATTTCTCTCGTCATTTCAGACGTCAAGTTCAGGATTTCTAAATATAGAAATATGCGACAAACACGTCTAACCATAAACAGAAAGCATTTCCTTATAAATATCCTTTGTAGAAAGTCCGTTTGCCCAATGAAACACACAGCAGCACATGATTGTATACTCTGTCAGGACGTACACCATTTTGTAACTCACCTGCGCATGTGACGCCAAGTGTTTAGTTCCTGAAATAATCACAGAGTCGGATGTTGCTGCCACAAAATGACACTTTTAAAACTATGAACACATTTTTCAGCTATCCCACATTAGTGTGTCCTAGTTACTGACCATTGTATATGGTACCTTCGTCTGCAATGGCCCGTGTATAGTCAGAAGATGCTGGTTAGCCGGAAAAATGAATCACTTTTTATTCGTTTGGATGCTCAGCTTTCCACATTTTTAGTCAAATTGTTATGATAAACATCCAACAAACATCTGTTATATCAACCTTTGATAGCAACTTCTGTGAAAACATCCGATTTACAAGTCTTTGTCCACACAAAATAATAACCAAATATGTTTATCAACATTTGGCCAATTCGGTTTTTTTTTTAGCAACATTGTTTTATCAACATGTAATCACAGATGATAACACGCACGTTTTATCAACCTTTGACTATAATTATTCAGCTAACAACTGTTTTATCAACCTTTAGCTATAATTATTCAACTAAGAACTGTGTTATCAACCTTTGGCTGAATTATTCAACTAACAGCTGTTACATCAACCTTTGGCCATAACTCATCAAAAAACACGTTTATAAAACTTTGGCCACAACTCATCTTAAAACGTCTGTTTTATCAACCTTTGGTCACAGCTAATGAAATCACATCTGTTTTTATCAGCTTTTAGGTACAGCCAGTAGTTAAGTGTTAGAATAGACAGAGTAAGCTGAGCTATCCCAAACAGCTTAGAAAAATTAGAGAATAGATCCCTTTGCATAAAACAGATGTGACATAAATTAGATTTTTAAATTGCAATAATCATTTTTGTTTAACCGAAGTGACATGTTATCAAACGCGGGAAACAGCAACGTTAATTTATGTTTCTGTTGGAAAGGTAAGCTGATTGTGTTCAGCCTAACACAGCGTGGGAATCAAGTCAATTGGTAGCTAGAAGACGATCACTACGGCGCTACTTTTTCCTCACAGTCAGCTAACCACAAATTAGGTTGGCCTTCCCTGACTGAGAGTGCTACATTCTAAGCTCTCAAAGTGTGTTTAAAAAGTTATTTCAGTGCAGTTTTGTGATTGCGATTTGGTCACGTGTTAAAGAAGTGGGTGATATATATTATTTCCAGAAATGAAATAATGACGATTAGAACTGATTGACAAGAAAAAGTAGACAACTGTGCAGAAGAACGTCGACAGCATTGGTTTAAACTACCTCATTCAGCACAAACACCAAGCACTTTTCAACATTTTTTCAACATCGTTAAGTATGCCCCTTTATGTTCATGACTCAGCTTACCCTAAAATTATCATCGCACATTGCTACTGGCACACTCCATTTAAAAAAAACAAAAAAAAAACATGTTTCACCAACCTTTGCCGTAATTCTTCAACAAACACATATGTTGTCCACCATTGACGGCAACTATTCAACAAACACATAGGTTGCCCACCATTGACGGCAACTATTCAACAAACACATAGGTTGTCCACCATTGACGGCAACTATTCAACAAACACATAGGTTGTCCCCCATTGACGGCAACTATTCAACAAACACATATGTTGCCCACCATTGACGGCAACTATTCAACAAACACATAGGTTGTCCCCCATTGACAGCAACTATTCAACAAACACATAGGTTGTCCACCATTGACGGCAACTATTCAACAAACACATAGGTTGTCCACCATTGACGGCAACTATTCAACAAACACATAGGTTGTCCACCATTGACCGCAACTATTCAAAAACAAAACTGTATCAACCTTTCCGCCGAAAAACATGGACACTCTTCTGTTTAATACCAATATCTCAGTACCGTTAAAACCCACAGAGGAATGATTTCTGTGACGTTAAAAAATGTGCAGGGGAAGAAAAGTATACATATTTTAAAAATAAACAAAAAAGAAGTAATAAGCTTTATCTACAAGGTGAACAATTGAATCACGGAATATTTACATGCATAGGAAAAGGGCAAATCATTGAGTTGCACGTGATAGGAACTTGGCTAACACTTCAATGCAGCCATGACACAGTACGAACACACTATTATGTGAAGTGTAATAAGCTTATATAAATATTAGGTGCGATAAATCGATGTACGTTTATTTTGAAAACTACGGTAGATGTCAATCAAGAAACAATGATGAAACAGCTTATATGTTGGTGGATAGTTTGACATAAATTTCATGTTTTTGTTGTAAATGGTAAGAGATGACAATGCTTGGAAATGGCTCATATTGTATAGGGATATAGCAGAGATGACAGATCAATTGTAAAAACACGTTCATCTTATTTCTGTCATGATAGATTTGATCGTAATACAAAATATTAAAATTGATTAAATACAGCAGGTAGAAACTCAATGACAAAAGAACGTACAATCTTTATCTTTCATATGTTAAACCTGATTTGATATTATACGGCGAGGTACGTCATTTATTTTTTAACCAACAGGTAAATAACTATCGAGCAAAGAATAGGACCACTACATCACTAAAGCAGATTGTGCATGTGGTAGCAATCTCATCATTTAAAACAAATCTTGGTTTTGATGACCCGTTCCGCAGTGTAGCTGTGGGTCTGAACTTCGTCTCTATCGGACCTTGTCTTGGGCCATGGAAGTCTAGTGGGTGGCAAGCACTCCTCCAGGGGCGTCTCTGATGATGCGTACAGCAAGGGCGTCTGACGAACGCAATGGATCTCTTCCATGCGCGCGGTCTCTTTTTTACCTCGGGGGTACTCGAACGCTGTCGTCTTGGTCCATCGACCATCGTTTCGTCGTAGCTTGTGACCTGCCTATCTTTGCTTTGCCCTATCTGCATAGATTACTGCATCATTCACCAAGGACAACCGTCTTATGTTGGTTGCGGAAAGCAATTAGAAAAAATTTATAAGGAAAACATAGATGGACTGCATAAAAAAGTAAGATTACTGTTGAAGTCATCGCCAGTGGTTGCCCTTTACTCCATATAACATAATGATGATAGACATTACTATTCAAACACTGCAATGAAGTATCTTGCACTTCATCTCCAACAGCAGTGTCTGCTATGCGATTACATTGATCTTAATTGGTGTAGACGAACGATTGGCAATGCAAATTTAACCCACAATCCTTCTTTTTCTTCGTACGCTGTCAGACGTCAACTTGAATTTGTTCGAAGAAAGCAGCTGTCATGCTGAGGGTGTCGACACTGCCATAGAGCTTGTCTAGTGTTGCCACTGGTGATGGCCACATGTGCTTTCTCTGGTCCTCGTATGTCGGGCAAATTTGCAGCAGATGTCCAGCGGTCATTTTCGCTGTACCACATGTGCATTCGTCAGTGCCACCTATCTTCAGTTTATTGAATAGATGGTACCTCAGTCTGTTGTGGCCTGTGCGGAGTCTGTAGACCACGACCTGCTCTTTTCTATTCAACTGGTAGTAGGCATAATTTTTTGTGTAGCCAGTATGTTCTGTTTCCCATTTGGCCATGTATCTGGCCCTAATAAACCTTTTGGACTCTTCGCAGGTCACACTAGAATCTGGTTGTGGTAGTCTTGCACCTTCTTTTGCCAGCCTGTCTGCCTCCTCGTTGCCTTGGATGTTACAGTGGGATGTAACCATCTGTACCACTACTCTTTTTGGTGCGGACTGCTGGCGTAGTTGACAGAGTACTGCTCTTTAATCATTGAGTTCAGTATTTTTCTGGCTTTTTAGTGCTGTAACCACGGCCAGGGCATCTGTAAACAGGACTATATGGCTTTCATTGATTTCGCCCGTCAGCATTGCTTTTACTGCAGCCTTCAGTGCCTCTGCGTCCGCTCTGAAATTGCTTGAGTATTTTCCAGATGCCACTGACAGTTATTTTTCTACCGTTTGGTAGGCTCAGGAATACCCCTTCCCTTCCATTCTGTGTTGTATTTGTTACAGAACCGTCGGTGTATGCATGGGTCCAGTCCATGCTTAACCCATAATCCAAAAGGCAACAACGTAATACAAGGTTACTGACCTTTGCTCTGACCTAGTAGAACCTTTTCTACTGTGTGATGTTCGTCCATAGTAATCAATGAGCACCATTTGATCAAAATTCACTGTTCACATGAGTTCGAAGATGGCTAAACAAGCCAATCTGAGCCGTGAATTGTATTTTTGCACTTAGTTATCGGAAATAGAATATCCCCTTGCACCGAGGTTGAAGAAGGGTTGACATGAGCGGAGGAAAACTAACGTCTGGTCAGGCACAACATACTGGTCACACATGTTAGTCAGGGTCGGGCACAACATACTGGTCAGACATGTTAGTCCGGGTCAGGCACAACATACTGGTCAGACATGTTAGTTAGGGTCATGCACAACATACTGGTCAGACATGTTAGTCAGGGTCAGGCAGAACTTACTGGTCAGACATGTTAGTCAGGGTCAGGCAAAACATACTGGTCAGACATGTTAGTTCGGGTCAGGCAAAACATACTGGTCAGACATGTTAGTCAGGGTCAGGTAAAGTATACTGGTCAGACAAGTTAGTCTGGATCAGGCACAACATACTGGTCAAGACCCTCACCTCGGCTGCCTCGTAGCCCTCCCTGGAAACGGGCTGTTTTTATGACAGCCTGGCTAACGGCGAGAGGGATCACCGTGATCGCCATAGTAGTGAGCGAAACGCAGATGAAGCTAAGCATAGCACAAGTGCCTGGAAGACCCCAGTCCACCTTCATTAGCATGCTCGGATGTCAGGAAATTTACTACAAACCGCCACTTAACGTCCTTTTCAGGGCGCACAAAGGAGTAAACTTACTCATGATGGGCATTCAACAACATCAGCAAGATGTGAGCTGACTTGCGGAGCGATAATCTCTCGAAAGCCTAATTAATTCTTGCTTCTTTATGTCTCTGAACATCATCGGCAATAGTCTTGCAACAGTATATGCGACTGGTGACGATTCTTTCCCATAATACTCCACTGGAACATTTGCACGTCTGTTTTTCTTATGGTTTATCGTTGTAAAATATGGGTAGTCTGCCTCTATCAAAGTTCCTGACATGTTACAGTGTTACTTTTATTGCTCCCCATTCGGGCTCATGTAACACGATTTCTATTTATTGTTTTTTTGTGTGTTTATTTTTCATTTGTCATATTTCTCGCGTAGCACTGTGGGTTTTTTTTACGCCTGTCGGCCCAGGGCATCCGACTTCGGCATGCATTTTATGTAAGGGTCTGCTTCCTTCTGCATTTTCTAAGGGTTTGCTTCCCCGGGGTAACGGCCGGTGCTGTGATGGGGATCGAGCCCTGCACATTTTTGGTCATGAGCCGTGTCACTTAACCACTAGCCCACGCCGTCCCCAAATTTATTGTTATTTATTGTTTTCTTACAATCCAAGTTTCCAAAGAATTCCATTGATAACATACTCTTCCTTCACAAGTATGATGGTCTGTTTTGATCCATGATTGTCAAATCTCAAACGTAATATTTTTCCTTTGAAAAACTTGGCAGACGTCTCGAGTGGTTCGTCGTGGTATCTGTTTATGGCAAAGACAAGAATAGCACCACTGCCTCACGGAGAGCATGTCGTAAAAGGCTACTAACTCTTTAACATGCTATAACACCGACCATAGATCTATGGTTTGTTTAGAGCAGCGTAGATGGCGCCTAACAGTCTCTTGGTCTATTCTGCTCTAGTGATTGAGTCTATTACGATGGACTCGCAGATCAGTTAACCACAATCCGCCGCACTTGTTTCAAGGCAGCGGAGTAATAGGATGCTCGAGTATAGCCCGATAGGCAGGAAATCCTTCCTGCGGCTATATCCAGCTCACACCAGAGCTGGGACCTACATATGGACAGCTGCCCGTGTAGAAGTACAGGTCGACTAAAACTAATACTTGTCAGACTTTATCTGGATATGCTGCAAATGTATACTTCACATAACTACATCTAATTCCAAATTGAACTCGAGGGTCTGCCTGATGCTTCTCTCATTGTCCTGCAGTATGAAATCGAAATAACCACATCTATTTCCTGTCATAAACTCGGCAATCTGTCCAGGATAATTTCTCTGGTCACAATCCAAAAAATCTCTCAAATAACATCTATTTCCTGTCATAAACTCGGCAATCTGTCCAGGATAATTTCTCTGGTCACAATCCAAAAAATCTCTCAAATAACACCTATTTCCTGTCATAAACTCGGCAATCTGTCCAGGATAATTTCTCTGGTCACAATCCAAAAAATCTCTCAAATAACATCTATTTCCTGTCATAAACTCGGCAATCTGTCCAGGATAATTTCTCTGGTCACAATCCAAACAATATCTCAAATAACATCTATTTCCTATCATAAACTCGACAATCTGTCCAATAATAATTGAAGACGCTATTGGTCTTTTTGAAGATCTGTTCACAGCTATCAAAAAACGAAAGATGGCCTGGTGCGGGTACGTCGCGAGGTCCAACGGAATTACCAACTCGATACTCTTTGTTTCCGTACCGGGACAGAGAGGGCGAGGACGTCCAAGGAAGAGATGGGGGGACAACATCACTGAGTGGTCAGGCCTTCGTCCCGGTGAGATACGACAGGCGGTGACAGACAGAGAGGGATGGCGTGGGATTTTGGGAGTGTCTTCATGTGTGCCCCAACGACCTGATGGGTTACGGGATGAACTGAACTGAACTGAACTCACAATCCACTAAATCTCTGAAATAACATATATTTCCTGTCATAAACTTGACACTCTGTCCAATGATTTATTTTGTAATAGCCATTCAGCATCTCTCAAATAATTTCATTTATTTTCTGCAATGAACTTGGCTTTCTTTCTCGTGCTTTTTTCATCGCCATAAAGCTCGCTCATCAGTTGAAGTGAAAAGGACTATGCTGTCACTCTACACTTCTGGAAATGCTGATACAAAGTATTCTACAGTTTGTTTCGTTGGCTCACACAGTATCTTGTTTGCATGCCGGCATTTTTAATTTGTTGAACTGACGATATGTCAATGAGTAGTTTCTTGATTGTGAACAATCTTCGCTCTCAAGTTCCATGACTGAGATCAATCACTCCCAAGTCACTTGATTGAGAACAATGCAAGCAAACAAATCTCATTACAGAAGAATTTTCGTTCACAAGTCTCGTTACTGAGACAAGTTTGATCTTGCAAGTCACTTGACTGGAAAAAAATGTTTCGATACAAATAGTCTTATGACAGATACCAATGGTTGTCCTTGTACATGTTCTTCGTGGCATTCCCCCTTAAAATCTTTGATTACTGACAGCACAGGTCCAATGTTCTGATTACACAATGCGTTTCTCTGTGACTACACAACACCTTTTTCTCTCTCTCAAATCTTTCTCCCTTCTACCTTTCTCTCTCGATCTGCCTGAAAACTTACTGCTTATACCTGACTACATAATACTTTTCTCGGGTCTTCCATATGCTATAATTCGTTGTACGACTATTTGCTCCTTCCTACTCTCCACCTCAATGTGTCTCTCTCTCTCTCTCGCTTACTCTCTCCTTATATCTACATGTATTTACACTACGTATCTGACTTCATACTACGTTTCCTTTGTTTGGTTGTATTCTATTATTCTGTGTTGGGACGATGAGACTAACGTCTGGTCAGGCAAAACACACTGGTCAAGCCAGGGTCAGGAGAAATATACTGGCCAAGACCCTCACCAGACCTCCTCGTTGGTCGTTCTGGAAACGGGCTGTTGTCGAGAAGAACAGTCTGTCTAACAAGGTGAGGTTCGATGTGATCCCCGTAGTAGTGAGTGACACGCAGATGAAGCTAAGCATTGCACAACCGCCTGTTGGATCCCTGTCCACTTCATCAGCACGCTCGGGATGTCAAGAAAGCTACTACATTCTGCCACAAGTCCCACCCTTTTCAGGGCGTACAAAAGGGTTACCAACCCATTGTAGGGATTAGCAGCCAACCGACCAACCAACCAACCAACCAACCAACCAACCAACCAACCGACCGACCAACCAACCAACCAACCAACCGACCGACCAACCAACCAATCAACCGACCGACCGACCAACCAACCAACCAACCAACCGACCGACCAACCAACCAACCAATCAACCGACCAACCGACCAACCAACCAACCAACCAACCAACCGACCGACCGACCAACCAACCAACCAACCATTATTCTGTATTCTAGTATAAACTACGTCTAACTCATTTTCTCTCTCTCTCTCTTTCTCCCCTCCTTCCTTCCCATTCTCTCTCTCTTTCTCTCTCATCTGTGTGACTCACTACACACACCTACTCTCTGCCTACGTACTACTTTAATAAAGTCTACTTGTTCACTCTGTTTGACTATATGCTACGTCTACCCGACTCTCTCTCTCTCTGTCTGTCTGTCTCTCTCTCTCTCTCTCTCTCTATATATATATATATATATATATATATATGTGTATACACTTTCTATTTCTCTAACCACATTAATCAAACGACCCTCCACTTACTGTCACCAACCCTACCCCATTCTCAGATGTGCATTAACCAATAAATACAAATTGTCACAAATTTATACAATTATTTAAAAACAATGTGCTAATATTTATACATCGTGTCGTATGTGAGAAAACATGGATATAAACCGTCAAAAGTACATGACCTCCTCATGAACCTCAAGAAGCGTAAGGCATAAACAGAAGGACAGTATTAACAATCCGTTTTCAATTCCGCACCAAAATGGTGTCACTTTGTACAAAAACGCGTGGAAGACACCATATTTACAGTGTTTATGAAAGGGAGACTAAACAAGTCGGGCGCAGCAGATTATGCATTGTCTGCCCTTATTCAAAAACGAAAAACTTTATAAGAAAAATTTGAAATTATAAAAATAATTATTCGCAAATAGAACAATAATTCTAAGACTCGTGTATAATATCACCCCGATGTGTGATATCGAACCTGAATCAATGTGTGCTTTTAGATAAGTCGGAAAATGCAAATAAAATTAGATAAGAAAAATTACATACTTGTAAAGGTCAGGAATCCGTATAAAATTAGGTTAGAATAGTCACAAATAACTAGCTATGAGAAATCACATTCAAAATAGGTCAGAGAAGTAATATAAAATTAGATTAAAAAATCTGCATTAATTAGGTCAGAGACTGCACACGTATTTAGGTGATATAATCTGACCAACAAATTAGATCATAAAATCCACATAACATTCAGTCAAAGAATCTATCTACAATCAGGTCATAAAATCTATGTAAAATGATATAAGAGAATCTACATAAAATTAGATTGGATAATCTACACACATATACGGTAGGTCAAGGAATGTAACAAATATTTTACCTTGAGTGTTAGAGAATCTACAAACCATTAGCTCACATAAGTTATATAACAGTCGATCAGATAATCTATATAAAAATTGAGTGGGGGAAGATACACGAAATGATATCAGAGAATCTATACAAATATCGAATCGGGGAAGATACACAAAATGATATAAGAGAATCTATACAAATATCGAGTCGGGGAAGATAGACAAAATGATATCAGAGAATCTATACAAATATCGAGTCGGGGAAGATACACAAAATGATATCAGAGAATCTATACAAATATCGAGTCGGGGAAGATAGACAAAATGATATCAGAGAATCTATACAAATATCGAGTCGGGGAAGATACACAAAATGATATCAGAGAATCTATACAAATATCGAGTCGGGGAAGATACACAAAATGATATAAGAGAATCTATACAAATATCGAGTCGGGGAAGAGACACAAAATGATATCAGAGAAAGTAGATTCAATTTTGTGATAGAAGCCACAGAGAAAAGGTAGGAAAAGCCACAATGATTTGGATAAGAAAATGCACATGTAATTTGATTCGTCCATTTGTAAGGAATTGAAGTCTAGAGACTTGTGAGATGAGAGAGAAGGACGCATTCTACGCTGTTCTGTTTCAAGAAATCGACTTCACTGCACTTCGGGCATACGCATAGGTGTCCAGAATCTCCCAATAAATGGCGAAGAGTGTGGATACTGATGGTTCCTGCAGCTTGTTGATTGTACACACTTCTGCTCTGTCCTCTCTTGGGCCCCAGTCCCATCGAACCTCGTTTGATACCAAAGATCCAAGTTTGTGAATTGCTGATTCCTCTATTGTGAGGTCGTCATCTAACAGGTGGTCATTGATAGACTTCCAAATGTTACTCCTATCAACATCTAGTGTACTCATAATTGGTGCCTGTTTAGCCCCTATATGCGTTCCTTCATTGCCTTGCACCCTAGAATGACCAAGGCAGCAAACCCACACCAGCCTCGCCAGGTTTGATGCCGCTACAGCTGTCACCCATTCCTAGCTTAGCCAACCCTTCTGTACCTTCCGAATTTAGGATTGTGAGTCTAGCACGATGACTGCCTTCGTTAAAGTGGTCACAGATAGCCCTCTCAGAGCCGCAGTACCTGCTTGCTTCTCCATTTTAGAACTGGTATTGGCTGTGTCTGAACCGCTCTGATCAGCGTTGACTAGCTCTGTCTCTAGCCAAGTAGCCCAACTAGATATATCATTATGTGGCCCTGACACATCAGTAAATATAATAACATCACTATACTGTATGTTATAATTTATTAGTTTGTCAATCTCAGGCTCTGCCTTTCCGTTGTACCACTCTCTGTAGTCCCCATGTGGCATCATTCGTATCCCTTGACTACCGTCTCAGCTGTGGTCCCCCGTTCAATTGTTCTCTCTGTTCGTGCCAACCATGACGCTCCTCTCTTCATTCATGATCCCTTGATGTCAGAGGTGTTATCGTGCAGTGAGTGCCTCCTAACTTGACTTAACTTACCATAACTTGACTTAACTTACCATAACTTGACTTAACTTAACAACTTAACGTCTCTATGCTGGTTTAGAAGATGCAGTATACAACCAGTTTCATTTACATTACCTCGCTCTAACAAATATACGCATAAATCCCTGTTTGTGGTCAACTGCATATACGTTTTGACTTGTGTCAATTTATATCTGAATGTCACAGAGAGAAGTCTCAGAATGTACACAATCTTTCAGAAATGTAAACATACATTCACACAATATAATGAATGTAGGTTAATATCCAAATAAGTAACAGAAAATATAATAACTGAATCCTCCGTCAGTGAACTATATTATAATAAGTGAATTGTGCAAAAACATGGACTATGAAAAAGACATGGAAGGAAAGAAAACATGTTTCCTATATGGACTTATACATCAGTGGAAAATGATATCAATAAATAGGTTATGTGCGAGAAATAAGGAAGGGCAAGATTAAAGGTAAAAAGATACATTCTGAACAGAATGTAGAGGAACGAATCATTTGATTGGAAACTACGTTAGAGGAAACGGAAAATATATGTTAAAGGTAGCAACATAAGTGGGAAAATGATATTGGAAACTGAAGAACCAGTGATTTTGTTGTGTACCACAAAGAAAAGAGGAAAACAGAGGTATACGTTTAGGGCGGACAACAAAAGAGGGGCAGACTAAGAGAAGATTCACGGAAGGTACACACTGCAAAGACAATAAGACGGCAATTACTATAAGATGGACGGAAACTTCAAGAAGTAGGCACACTACAGTTTTACCGAAAATGGGTTTAAAATACAAGGATGACAATGATATATCTGGCAAATAAATATTGAGAGGAGGTGAAATAATATTTCTTTATAGTGTACCAATGAGACAAGAGAATGGAGGCCCTTTACTTCCAGGAAGAGGAGGGTGAACAAGAAGTGGACAGAGACTGGTTTTACAGAGTGTACCACAAAGACTGCATGTATGAAAACCTGGATGTAAGTTTGAGGGAAGTATCAAGGTTTGGACAATCAAAGGTCGAACAGAACGTTAAACCAAGAAAAACTTTCCTATAAGTTTGAAATAGTATCAAGGTTTGGACAAACAAAGGTCGAACAGAACGTTAAACCAAGAAAAACTTTCCTATAAGTTTGAAATAGTATCAAGGTTTGGACAAACAAAGGTCGAACAGAACGTTAAACCAAGAAAAACTTTCCTATAAGTTTGAAATAGTATCAAGGTTTGGACAAACAAAGGTCGAACAGAACGTTAAACCAAGAAAAACTTTCCTATAAGTTTGAAATAGTATCAAGGTTTGGACAAACAAAGGTCGAACAGAACGTTAAACCAAGAAAAACTTTCCTATAAGTTTGAAATAGTATCAAGGTTTGGACAAACAAAGGTCGAACAGAACGTTAAACCAAGAAAAACTTTACTATAAGTTTGAAATAGTATCAAGGTTTGGACAACCAAAGGTCGAACAGAACGTTAAACCAAGAAAAACTTTCCTATAAGTTTGAAATAGTATCAAGGTTTGGACAATCAAAGGTCGAACAGAAGTCAGGACCAAGACACGAATCAATTGATATATTCATCTGATTTGATTTGAATTGCATGAAAATTATATGGTTACTTGGATATTATCTGAAATATTAGATGAATTTCTAAAAAACAATTTGAAACAGCAGAATTATAGTTTAGTATCCTCTGCAATACATTTATGCAACAAAAATAATATTACGTGCAATAAAAATGCATATAAATTCCAGGAAAAACGTGCAAAATTACGTATAGTTTCGAGACACGTCGAAAAATGGAACAACTTAAAGGCATAATTTTTTTTAAAAGCGATGGAAATAAACTTTGTCAAAAACAAAGATGATGAAAAGAAATGAACGATGAATTAGAAAAAATGGATGAAGAATAAATAAAAGACGAACATTAATCCTTCAAGGTTGTATGTCAGACAACAGGTTAACAGTTAGAACCCACTTGAAAGGTTTGAAAAGTAGTCACTAACAGACAATGCTGTGAGGGATGAAGTGTTAGATGTTTTACACATTTTAAAAGGGATGTTGTGGCCAATTCTCTTGATTCTTTTTCTTCTTCTCTTTATTCTTCTTCTTCTTCTCCTTCTTTTTCTTCCTCTGCTTCTTTTTCTTCTTCTTCTTCTTCTTCTTCTTCTTCTTCTTCTTCCTTCTCGTTTTTTCTACTATACATTTAAACCTTCGTTTCTTCTTCTCCATCTTAAACTCTACTTTTATCCTTTCACTCCCTTTCTTTTACTCTACTATCATCCTCTTGTATCTCCTTCTCCTACTCCCGTTGTCCTCTTGTATCTCCTTCTCCTACTCCCGTTGTCCTCTTGTATCTCCGTCTCCTACTCCAGTTGTCCTCTTGTATCTCCTTCTCCTACTCCCGTTGTCCTCTTGTATCTCCTTCTCCTACTCCCGTTGTCCTCTTGTATCTCCTTCTCCTACTCCCGTTGTCCTCTTGTATCTCCTTCTCCTACTCCCGTTGTCCTCTTGTATCTCCTTCTCCTACTCCCGTTGTCCTCTTGTATCTCCGTCTCCTACTCCAGTTGTCCTCTTGTATCTCCTTCTCCTACTCCCGTTGTCCTCTTGTATCTCCTTCTCCTACTCCCGTTGTCCTCTTGTATCTCCTTCTCCTACTCCCGTTGTCCTCTTGTATCTCCTTCTCCTACTCCCGTTGTCCTCTTGTATCTCCTTCTCCTACTCCCGTTGTCCTCTTGTATCTCCTTCTCCTACTCCCGTTGTCCTCTTGTATCTCCTTCTTCTACTCCAGTTGCTCTCTTGTCTCTCTTTCATCTACTCTAGTTGCCCTCTTGTTTATCTTTCGTCTACTCTAGCTGCTCTCTAGTCTCTCTTTCATCTACTCTAGTTGCTCTCTTGTCTCTCTTTCATCTACTCTAGTTGCTCTCTTGTCTCTCTTTCATCTACTCTAGTTGTCCTTTTGTCTCTCCTTCCTGTCATCCTCTTGTATCTCCTTCTTCTCCTCCTGCCATCCTCTTGTATCTCCTTCTCCTCCTCCCATCCTCTTGTATCTCCGTGTTCTCCTCCTGCCATCCTCTTATATCTCCTTTTTCTCCTCCTGTCATCCGCTTGTATCTCCTTCTTCTCCTCCTGCCATCCTCTTGTATCTCCTTCTCCTCCTCCCATCCTCTTGTATCTCCGTGTTCTCCTCCTGCCATCCTCTTATATCTCCTTTTTCTCCTCCTGTCATCCGCTTGTATCTCCTTCTTCTCCTCCTGCCATCCTCTTGTATCTCCTTCTCCTCCTGCCATCCTCTTGTATCTCCTTCTCCTCCTCCCATCCTCTTGTATCTCCGTGTTCTCCTCCTGCCATCCTCTTATATCTCCTTTTTCGCCTCCTGTCATCCGCTTGTATCTCCGTCTTCTCCTCCACTCATCCTCTTTTATCTCCTTTTTCTGCTCCACTTGCATTCTCTTTCATCCCCAACTTCTTCTAAATTTCCATCTTTCGATTCTCCTTCATATTAATCCAAATTTTCTTCTAGACCTCAACGAGATGACACAAAAACCTCCCCACCAAATTAAGTCCATTCTTCTTTCACATGCTACACGGATAGAGCTCTCGCTTATCACGGTAAAGAAATCTGGTTTAATTCCAACTAACCCCCCCCCCCTCCCCCACCCTGTTGCTCCAGTTGATATATCTGTAACTGGGCACCTTACTCTTTTAGAGGGAGAAAGAAAGCAAGCAAGAGAATTAACTACCACAATTTATTTTTTTTTAAACGGAGGTCTAATTTACTAAAGTCTCTAACACTTCATCCCTGACAGTAGTGTCTGCTGTGGGACTTCCTTTACTTTCTGTGAGATACTCATCTGTACCCCTCGCCCTTCCCCGGAACCGCCAGTTCGCCATCTCATTCGTGAGATCTAAGTTGTTCCTGTACATACATTAGTGAGTCTCTTGTGTTTCGGTGCAGACGAATATTCTGAGTTTTTAATATACCGTAACAATCATTGCATGCCAAATTTAGATAACAATAATAATTCATGTGCATACTGGAGGTAGAAACTAACCAAATAAAATATAACAGGGAATTATTTTATAATATATAATTAAATATGAATTAAAATTAATTATAATGAAATACAGCAGAGAATTATGTTATAATATACAATTAAATATGCAGTAAAATTAATTACATTTGAATATAACACCGGACTTTGTGCATCTTTCAAAAATTAAGGATGCGAGTGATTAAATGCCACACGCCGATGTCGTTTTGCACACCACGATCAACCAAAAAGGGACACAAGTAATATAACCACTGCCTCCCAATATATAAATATGGATTGTGGGTAATCAGGCAACAAATGTACGAGGATTTGAACAACACAGCAACATTGGTAACATAATAAGTGTTGAACGTGAATCACCTGACTACAGCAGATGCTGGCTCTATCATGTGGGCACCTGGCGTTAACAAAGGGCATAAGGAAATGATAGACTTAATGATGGTGACACTTAAATTAAGTGATTCATCCCGTAAAGCCGAGATTTCGACTCTCACATTTTTTTGCAATGTCGTAGAGCTGATATATTGGTTTGAAGAGTCGTTATAATTATACTTAAACATTTTTCTGTGCCACGTATTTTCAAATTTATAAATATATGAGGAATAGTCATCACGTAACAGTAAGTTTCTTAATAACAATTTTACAACAGGGCGAATCAGAAATTTTGTGAGTTTTATTTTTCGACACAGTGATTCGTGACTGGCAACACACGTTGTTTATATGTCCACTAGCTTGTAGAAAAAAAGTCGTTTGATGTGTCCTTTAAACAATGTTAAACCGCCTCCATTACCTCGTTGTCTGTGAAGAGCGAAGTGATTTATGTTTGAATCTACGGTTATTTCATCAATAGTGACCCTCCCTAATGTCACGGACAACCTGATCGATCTCCTGTTTCACTGTGTCAGTTGCCAAGTTTGCCGGTCTCTCACGCCGCGATTCATAAGTGACATGTTGTCCTCCGTTTTGAAATCTTCCTACACATTTATAAACTCTCCTCTGACTCAAAGAACTGTCTCCAGACTAAACCTTAATTCTTCTGAAGATCTCAGAAGGCATCTCACCTTCTAACCACAAAATACCGAATAACACCAAGCTGTTCTTGCCCGGTACAAATTGACAGTGAGGCGGCCATTTTGTACGCCATTTTGTGCACGGGAATACTGCCTGGCCATCACAATTTCTGCATGGAGTATTGTTAAAGCGCAATTTTGTGTCCTGAAATACGATATTACGTTGTGTATGTTCTTCCATGCACATTATAATATCAATTGCCATTAACTAATAACTGTCCCTCGTACACGTATTTTCAAGTGGCAGTTTTACATTGTCAAAGTACATGTGTTCAGAACGCCAAGGTATTCCGGAATGGACGAGCTAAACTAGATAACTGCCATAAATAACTGTCCAGTTTATGATAGAATGGCAATGTGGAAGTGAGAAGACACCATTTCATTTTGCAGGGAGCGAACATAAAAACACACACACAGAGAGAAAGAGCATGTAGTATTGGAGTGTCTTATCAATAAATAAGTGCCCTCTGGTCAATCACCTCACCTGAACTGTATTGGAGTGAGACGAATTGTATCACTGTGGAATGGGAAGAACGTTGTTAAAGGTACCTATAGAGGATTATGTTTGGATCTAGCAAGCGTATTTAGTCAAATTAACTGTGACAGTTGACTACAGGAATAAGAGGGCATAGCTACAAAATAACTAAAGAAAGGTAAATGTTAGATATTAGAAAATATTATTTAGCCAGGGAGTGGTAAATGCTTCGAATGCATTGCCACAGGAAATAGTGGGTGCAGGGTCAGTCAATTCATTGAAGATTACATTGGATGCACATAGCTATTTTATAGATCAAGTAGAGAAGGAAAAAGTGGCTGTATGGAGACTGCAGCGTTTTCTAAACCAGTATAACGAAGTTAAGTTAAGTTAAGAAGCCTCGCTGCAAGAGCGCGCTTGCGTGATTTGATGCAGTCTTCATGTAGGGTTCAGTTGTAGCTGTCGTTCTATGATCTGTATGGAACAAGTAGAAAACAAGAAGTGCCAAATAACAGCACCTTTTTAATGCTGATTTCTGTTTCTTGTTTGCTTGATGATGTCATTTCTGTTTTTCGTCTCTTAAAGTTTCTCCAAGATGGCTTTTCTGTTTCTTGTCTCTTAAAGTTTCTCCAAGATGGCTTTTCTGTTTCTTGTCTCTCAAAGTTTCTCCAAGATGGCTTTTCTGTTTCTTGTCTCTTAAAGTTTCTCCAAGATGGCTTTTCTGTTTCTTGTCTCTTAAAGTTTTTCCAGGACTGCATGTCTGTTTATCGTCTCTTAGAATATCACAAGGATATTATTTCTGTTTCTTGGTTTCTCCAAGATGACATTTCTGTTTATTGTCTCTTAACGTTTCTCCAAGATGACATTTCTGTTTCATAGATGTAGCAATGAATGAGCTGTATGTGAACCAGAATTGACAAGACCCTTTTCTGACCCCAAGCGGCAGCCCTGGAAACAAAGTGCCTCTGTGCAGCCTGGCTAAAAGAATGGGGACCGAAGTTGGTAGACAAAACCGTTCCCAAAAATGGGTTCCCAAAAATCGGGCGTGTTGGGCCGAAAGGCACATGTATCACAGCCTAGTTGTAAACTACAACATTGCGTAATAAGATCTTTTTAGGACGAATGCCAAAGAAGAAGAAAAACAAGCTGTAAATATGATTGATATCAACAATGCTTAAGACCACCATGTCGTCATTTTCACAGATGTACTCTCTCAAGCGTGACAAACGCCAACACATGATGGCTAATTTGATCAGAGTGCCTGTCAGAAAAGGAACTATTCTGCAGTGGTTGCCATCCCATGGGCGTACCTAGCAACTAGAATGTAGATATACTTGCAGGACGGGCTGGAATTGTGAACGGGAACACATTGAGGTCACGTGGTCTGATAGGAAGATGGCTATCCAGGCCATCGGAGGGAAAGGCACAGGCCGTCAAACTACGGCGATCACTCACTTGACCAGCAGGGACACATCACTATTCTCTGTCTCAGGACATGGCACATTGTTCTGAACGGAAATATATACAGGCTTCAGCTGTCTGCTTCGCTGCTATACACTTGTGGACTTACTGGCTTTCCGTTTCCAAGCACCACGTCCTACAGCATGCATCCAGTATTCAGCGACATGGATTCCCTTGCCGTTTGTCTCCAGCATGTCGCAACCTATTGCAAGTTTCCTGGAGGTTGGGGCAGGTCATCAGGTGGTCTGGGTTCTGTATTGCGCCACAGTCACATGTGCCATCATCTGTGTATCCCCATCGTTTCATATTTCTCTGGCACCATGATACACCATTCTGTTCAGCGACTTTTTCTTAACCAAATCCAAAGCAACACTCAGGACCACAAGACCCAATTATGTAGACAGATGGATCCGCTAAAAGAGATGCAAACAAGTACGTTGGGGTTTTGTCGGCCACAAAACGACATGGAGGGGGTGGAGAAATCAGCTGCCTACTCCCCTACCCCATCGGGTATGAGGATGGAGATTGAGGCGGTAACAGCGGCTTTGACTTGGTTGGCGAGTCAACCGATGACTCTCGCAGTGATACTGCCAGACTCCAGGTCACGCTCCGTAAGATAGAACGGTGCATGCTGGCACGGGAGTCGGCTTGTCTTCGGAGCAACTCTAGCAGAGAAATGTGTCACATAGATCTACTGCCCAGGACATGTATGCGCCTGGGGCAACGAAAGAGTTGATGCAGTGGCCGGGCGAGCTGTGATGAACATCGCGGGGATGGCGACAGACAGGGTTGAGTTTGTTATGCCAATCATGGACAGCCTACAGAATGATGAAGAGACAAGGTCAAGCTCATAAAGGCAGTCATGGACAGCCTACAGAATGATGAAGAGACAAGATCAAGCTGATAAAGTCAGTCATGGATAGCCTTCATAATGATGAAGAGACAGAAGGTTGCAAAAATGCATATCTGCAAAGGATATTTTAGAAGTGACTAGTGGAGAGGCGCGAAAGTGTGTCATGTCTGGAAAGATTCGTAGAACACGAAATCAATTTCTGACTGAGACTCTAAGTATATATATATATGCTTTGCTGACTGCTTGGACGGAGAACGGAGCACTTATGGGAATGATCCCTGTGTGATGATGTTGGTTCCTAGAATCAAGAATTCCAAAGGATACTATGAGTGTGGTTGCGCTCCTCGTCTGTTTCATATTTTGTTGGGACACCTCGATCAGTCGCCTGTAGATTCCGGAGCTTTTTGTTTGATTGTTTTGTTGCCAAGTTCATCAGCATGTACAAGTTGCTATTTTTAAACAAAAGATCAGATGTATCGTATCCACTTGTATTGATGATCAATTGGTCAGATACTCTAATATGAAGTAGGAAGAGGTTTGAGTTCAAAACATAATTGAGTGCCAAATTGCTTATGTCCTAATTGTTAACCGATTGTATTTTTTAGTTTGAGAATACAAACCTGTGTTGTTCAACTTAAACAAAAACATAAATTCTGACCATTTTTGCCTTTTTGATCTACTGTAGATAGTAGAAATATTTCAAAATTACAAATTTAGAAATTGACAAATGTGAGTCATGAGGTGTAATGTAAACTCGTCTTGACAGTATGTAAGACTTAAATACGTGGAGAAGGATTCAAGAGGGAGAAGAGAATTGATGCCTTTGAAACATGGGTATGGGGAGGAAGAATGATTTCTGGTCAATCACAACATACTGGTCAGACATGTGAGTCAGGGTCAGGCCATAACATATTGGTCAGACACGTGAGTCACTGTCAGGCCATAACATACTGGTCAGACATTTGAGTCAGGGTCAGGCCATAACATTTTGGTCAGACATGTGAGTCAGGGTCAGGCCATAACATATTGGTCAGACATGTGAGTCAGGGTCAGGCCATAACATATTGGTCAGACATGTGAGTCACTGTCAGGCCATAACATATTGGTCAGACATGTGAGTCAGGGTCAGGCCATAACATATTTGTCAGACATGTGAGTCAGGGTCAGGCCATAACATATTGGTCAGACATGTGAGTCAGGGTCAGGCCATAACATATTGGTCAGACATGTGAGTCAGGGTCAGGCCATAACATATTGGTCAGACATGTGAGTCAGGGTCAGGCCATAACATATCGGTCAGACATGTGAGTCAGGGTCAGGCCATAACATATTGGTCAGACATGTGAGTCAGGGTCAGGCCATAACATATTGGTCAGACATGTGAGTCAGGGTCAGGCCATAACATATTGGTCAGACACGTGAGTCAGTGTCAGGCAAAAACATATTGGTCAGACATGTGAGTTAGAGTCAGGCCATAACATACTGGTCAGACATGTGAGTCAGGGTCAGGCAATAACATACTGGTCAGACATGTGAGTCAGGGTCAGGCCATAACATATTGGTCAGACATGTGAGTCACTGTCAGGCCATAACATATTGGTCAGACATGTGAGTTAGGGTCAGGCCATAACATACTGGTCAGACATGTGAATCAGGGTCAGGCAATAACATATTGGTCAGACACGTGAGTCACTGTCAGGCAATAACATATTGGTCAGACATGTGAGTTAGGGTCCGGCCATAACATACTGGTCAGACATGTGAGTCAGGGTCAGACCATAACATATTGGTCAGACATGTGAGTCAGGGTCAGGCCATAACATTTTGGTCAGACATGTGAGTCAGGGTCAGGCCATAACATACTGGTCAGACATGTGAGTCAGGGTCAGGCCAGAACATATTGGTCAGACACGTGAGTCACTGTCAGGCCATAACATATTGGTCAGACATGTGAGTTAGAGTCAGGCCATAACATACTGGTCAGACATGTGAGTCAGGGTCAGGCCATAACATACTGGTCAGACATGTGAGTCAGGGTCAGGCCATAACATATTGGTCAGACATGTGAGTCATGGTCAGGCCATAACATATTGGTCAGACATGTGAGTCAGGGTCAGGCCATAACATATTGGTCAGACATGTGAGTCACTGTCAGGCCATAACATATTGGTCAGACATGTGAGTTAGGGTCAGGCCATAACATACTGGTCAGACATGTGAGTCAGGGTCAGGCAATAACATATTGGTCAGACACGTGAGTCACTGTCAGGCCATAACATATTGGTCAGACATGTGAGTCAAGGTCAGGCCATAACATATTTTTCAGACATGTGAGTCAGGATCAAGCAAAATATCCTGGACAAGATCCTCATCTTGCTTGCTCGTAGTCCTCACGGGAAACGGGCTGTTTTTTGACAGCCTGATTAACGGAGTCAGAGATCGACGTGATCCCCGTAATAGTGAGTGACACGCAGATGAACCCAATCATAACACAACCGCTAGGAGGACCTCCGTCCACCTTCATCAGCATGCTCGGGATGTGAAGAAAGCTACTGCGACCCGCCATATAAGGACCTTTTCAGGGCGCACAAAAGAGTAAACCTACTCATTGTGAACAGTCAACAACAACAACAGTGGGTATAAGAAAAACAAAAGTATAAAACAAATAAACAATTCTTAGAAAAATTAGGGGCCAGTAGAAATTGAAAAAGAAAACCAGGGACAGCGCGCAACAATTTTTTGGTCACAAGAAAAGACAAACAAATCATGATGCTAAGAATATTGAAAGAAAAAATAGAGGAAGGTACATGAAATAAACAGTTGTGTTATAGGATGAATACCATAAACACATGGACAGGGAAATGAATTGCAGGTTACACTCTCAAAGCAAGAGACCTGGAGATCCATTGTAACGGAACTTCGATGTGAGAAAGCATTCGAACTGAATTGAAATGCATTGAGAAAATCTCGGTCTGTAATGTTGTTCGTCTGATGCGTATTGTTTGCTAGTTTCAAATCGATGGGTTTTTTTTTTATTACTACGTGTTGTGTCTATACTGTTTATCACATATCAGGTCATCTCGTAACCAGTGAGGTCGTTAGGGCACACAAGAAGACATTCTCACAACCTCACGCCTTCCCTCCCTGTCAGAGGTCGCTCTCTGGGGCTCTTCTGGTCGGAGGTTGGTCCATTATATTATGTTGTCCTCCCACCTCTTTTTGCGTCGGCCTCTTCGTCGTCTGCCTTGCACCTTACCGTTTGATCTCAATATGTGACCGCACCAAGCGAGGTTCCTTCTTTTGACAATTGCCAAGAAGTCTCAGAAGGCCCTATTGCTGTTTTAATTCTTTCTTGTATTTCCTCATTTGTAACTCGATCGTTGTACGTGACGTATAGAAGTCTTCGGAAACATCTCATCTCCAAGTATGTATCCTCCGCGGCAAGTCAGCTGTAATTGTCCATGTCTCAGAAACACAACGGAGTAACAAAGGCAGCATTAGTGATGGAAACAATCTCTGTGATCACTTAAATGAACATCTCAATGCTGATGAACACCCACTAATAGCAACCTCAGAAAAACAACTGCAGAAACATATATACAATCTTAATCAGGTCTGTACGACAATCAACATAGAGAAAACCGAAGTTATGACGACTGCAAGAAAAGAAATAGAAACAACAATATTCATACAAAACCAACAAGTAAAACAGGTGAAAAATTTCACGTACCTGGGTAATACAATCTCTGCAGACGACAAAGGTGACACCGTGATCCATATCACAGATGTAATAAAGCAAGTCAAATTATTGGGCAAATGTCCCCGATATTACAATGGATACAAAAAGAACGCTATACAACACACTATTCCTACCAACATTGTGCTATCGGTGCCAGAACTGGGCATTAACAAACAAAGATAAAAGACACATCGCAACAACAGAGATGAAATGCATGTGCTGAACGCTTGGAGTAACAACAATCGATAGAATCAGAAATGAAAATAGTAGGAAACAAGTAGGTACAACACCAGTGCTAGACCTCATCAGCAGACAACAAACCGAATGATTCAGCCACGTTACGTATCTAACACCAGATAGTCTCCCTCAGAAAGCTTTGCTATACAGCCACAATGTATACAAAGCCAAGAGCCGCCCACGCAAATAGATATAATAGATATAAAAGATATAACAGACGCAGTAAAACACACTAAAGTACAAAGCACATACTAGGGCCGGTCAGGAAACCTATTCATAACCTGACGCTGAAAGGCACAACAGGTTAAAAAGCGAAAAAAGAAAGAGAAAGCCACGTGTTCAGTTGCCGGCCTTTGTTGCTTCTATTGCCAGTTTGTGGAGTGGTGGTCGTTATGCAAAGTGCTTAATAAATGACTTGTCCGGTGTGCTTTCCTACAGGGCACGACAAATCCTGGTTGCCAGGTCTCATGGGACTAGGTGGCCTGGAGGTAAGATGTCAGCCTGAGATGCCGGAGGTAGAGGGTGAGAAACAGTGAAAACAGGAATTTTTTTCACATGGATCAACTGATAACAATTACCCGGATCTCTCCATAGTGAGGCTGGACTCCAGTGTGCAGTGTCAATCCCGCTAAAAATTCATTAGCAGTTGGAAATCGAAAAGAGTTGACTTTGCGGCCGCTGCCCGGACAAAATTCAAGTTGAAAATCTACCCAAATTATTTGTACCTTTCCCCAAGTGGTTTGTTAATTAAGGGCAGCTATTGATGTCGCCTAACTGGCTGCGAGTCCATTTAGCTCTAGTGTTTTGTCTAGTAAGATGGACTCGCATATCGGTTAAACCACCCTCCAAGAAACAGGTTGTATACAGACTCGGTGGTCTTCTAAACCAGTATTAAGAAGTTGTTCAGTTAAGGTCGACGTGGCGCCTAGAAATGTTGCCGTGGCACACATACATTTTACTGTGACACTTAACATTCCAGGATCAGAGTCTAATTTCCTCGCATAATTTCGTCCCGTATATCCAGCACTAAACCTTGCTCCTAGAATGTTTTACATTGCTCCTAGAACCTAAACACATTTGTCACTATTTCATGTCACTTCCGTGATTTGTGTTTTAATAACCAGACTATGATATTTTGAACAGTTTTCAGCACCATATAAGCAAAGAAAACTCGAGAAACATATTCCAGGCTTAACAATATCATAAGAAATCATATTTACAGTTACGACAGTCACAAGGCTCAGCAACTCTCAGAAAACATAAACATCAGACATAGTCGTGAAGTAATTGCAATCAAGATTCGAATCTGGGACCACTGGTTGTAGGATGTTTCTTGATGCAAGAAAGCCATGCATTATATGTTTAGGCTAAATAGACAGGCTAAATAGGCTAATTTGAGGTGTTTTAGCCTAATAATCTTAATTGTGTCTTTCTGTGCAACAAGGCGCATATTTCACTTGGAAGTCGGTGGTTCAAATCCTGATTGACTTTCTTTTCAATTGTTATTTATGTTGTCTAGTGTATATGTTTTCTGTTGTCTGGTGTGCATGTTCTCTGTTGTCTGGTGTGTATGCTATCCGAGTACTTATAGTGGTTTTGTCTCTGCCCCTTGGTGTCACCCGAAATGAATTTATTTACTGACCTAAGAGTTCCCATCTACTTCACCACAAAGAATGACACAATACAGTTTCATCCAATCGCAACCTAAAGCATAATGATCACGTGTATAGATTACAGACAGCACCATTCGACAGTTCGGTATATCCTTGATTGATCACCATCCCACTATATATTCCGCGCCAAAATTTAGGAAATCCAATTAAAGTTAGGATTTTATTTGGAACGTTGAAGCCTAGGATTGATCAAACGTTTGTCTCTCATTGGAGAAGGAAGAATATTGTTAAGGTTATAGGTCTGTTCTGGTGTGTCTCATATCAACGCCAGTCCTACAGGACAACCCATACGGGTGTAGTCTCCCTTTGAAAATGTAAGGATTGTGAATACTGATGCTTTGAGTAGCCCGATGGTTTTATATGCTCCGGCTTCATCTTCTCGCGTGTCCATCTTTGCTCGTTTCAGGATTGATTGAACAAACCTGTAGTCTGTAGATTATCAGTACATTGACGAATGTGTCAACAACCAAGAGACGGTCGTCGAACGACGTATGAATGTCCTTAACCAAAGACTCTTCCACGAGTGCTTTTAAGCTGTTGACGCCATCTCGTGCATCGCTATAATCCCCAGCGTAACCATGGCAACAGGTGCAGACAACACACAAGACGAGGGTTATAATGTAGAAACTCGGATTATTTCCTCTTTGTTTGAGGAGGAAGGCAAGGATGAGCTGAGAGTTGGTGTATTGTCAGAGATCGAACGCGAGCTCCCTGTAGAGTTTGGGTTCAAAACCAAAGCCGTGGTTAAAGTTTGATGGCTACTGGAGGCTAGCTTGCAGCCAAAATTTGGCTCGCTCCCTGACCCAGTGCTCACACTTCGCAAATTCCCCGCAGAATTCGACTGAGAGATAGGATGGAAGTGGTGGATGCTGTTGGCTTTGTTGTTGCTCAAGCCGTTGCCTTCGCGGCTGTAACTCGTGTTTGAAAATCCCTGAATGTCAACTACGTTCACAGCACTTGCCCATGACTCTCTTTTAGGAGCTGGAAACGGCCGCATTCGTACGTCGTTCAATTCTTGGTTTTCCGTGACTGAGAGTGAAGACAATGGCTTCCCCTGGACAGATACGATGACAAATAAATGACATATTAAAAGAACGTATTATCGTTTTATTTTCCTGAAAGTAAACAATTACGGAGATGTCAACAAGTATTATTTGATTAATGTATGATCAAAGAGGACCATCTTCTTCTTCTTCTCCTTCTTCTTCTTCTTCTTCCTCCTCTTTTTTGTCTTCTCTTCTTCTTCTTCCTCCTCTTTTTTGTCTTCTCTTCTTCTTCTTCTTCTTCTTCCTCCTCTTTTTTGTCTTCTCTTCTTCTTCTTCTTCTTCTTCCTCCTCTTTTTTGTCTTCTCTTCTTCTTCTTCTTCTTCTTCCTCCTCTTTTTTTCTCTTCTCTTCTTCTTCTTCTTCTTCTTCCTCCTCTTTTTTGTCTTCTCTTCTTCTTCTTCTTCTTCTTCCTCCTCTTTTTTGTCTTCTCTTCTTCTTCTTCTTCTTCTTCCTCCTCTTTTTTGTCTTCTCTTCTTCTTCTTCTTCTTCTTCCTCCTCTTTTTTGTCTTCTCTTCTTCTTCTTCTTCTTCTTCCTCCTCTTTTTTGTCTTCTCTTCTTCTTCTTCTTCTTCTTCTGCCTATTTTCCGTCTTCTTCTTTTTCTTCTTCTTCCTACTTTCCGTCTTCTTCTTTTTCGTCTTCTTCTTCTTTCTCTTTTCCTTCTTCTTCTTCGTCTTCTTTTTCTTCTTTTTGTCTTCTTCTTCCTCTTTTTCGTCTTCTTCTTCTTCTATTTCGTCTTCTTCATCTTCTTTTTTCGTCTATTCTTCTTCTTCTTTTTGTCTTCTCTTATTCTTCTTCTTTCTCTTTTTCGTCTTCTTTTTCTGCGTCCACTTTTTGTCTTCTTTTCTTCTTCTTCATCTTCTTCTTCTTCTTTTTCTTTTTCTTCTTCTTCCAATCTTCCGTCTTCTTCTTCTTTTTCGTCTTCTTCTTCTTTTTCTTCTTCCTCTTTTCCTACTTCTTCTTTTCATCTTCTTTTTCCTCTTTTTCGTCTTCTTCTATTTCGTTTTCTTCTTCTTTTTCTTCTTCTTCTTCTTCTTCCTCTTTTTCGTCTTCTTATTCTGCGTTTAGGCTTTTTGTTCCTGCTAGATCTGTAGTCCCATCAGAAGGACGACGTCCACAGTCCTCTCCAGATCCAGGTAGCAGCCCCACCGCATCTGCGTCGTCCAGGCTCCCTTTGGCCAAGTTTGGCATCGTAGGTCTCTGTGTACTAGGCAGTCCTGTAGGATGGGTTCAGGGGGCTGGACTCTCGGCTCCCTCTGGCCAGGTTTGGCATCGTAGGTTTCTGTGTACTAGGCAGTCCTGTAGAATGGGTTCAGGGGGCTGGACTATCGCCTTTTATTGGCCAAGTTTGGCATCGTAGGTCTCTTTGTACTATTCAGTCCTGTAGGAGGTGTTCAGGGGGCGGGACTCTCGGCTCTCTCTTGTCTGGTTTGGCATCGTAGGTCTCTGTGTACTAGGCAGCCCTGTAGGATAGTTTCAGGGGGCTGGACTCTCGGCTGCCTCTGGTCAGGTTTGGCATTGTAGGTCTCTGTGTACTAGGCATTCCTGTAGGAGGTATTCATGGGGCTGGACTCCTGTTCCACAAGGGCAGTCACTTGTGTATGATATCTTGAGCCGATGTAGGTGATTCAATAGTCTGCAGTGTCCTGTCTCGTGCAAAAGATGGTGGATTGTTGGAGTCTGTGGAACTGGTGGATTGTTGGTGTATGTGGAACTGATATATTGTTGGTGCATGTGGAACTGGTGGATTGTTAGTGTCTGTGGAACTGGTGGATTTTTGGTGTATGTGGAACTGGTGGATTGTCGGTGTATGTGGAACTGGTGGATTGTTGGTATATGTGGAACTGGTGGTTTGTTGGGGTCTGTGGAACTAGTGATGGTGTCTGTGGAACTGGTGGTTTGTTGGTGTATGTGGAATTGGTGGATTGTCAGTATATGTGGAACTGGTGAATTGTTGGTGTTTGTGGAACTGGTGGATTGTTGGAGTATGTGGAACTGGTGGATTGTTGGTGTATGTGGAACTGGTTGATTGTTGGTGTATGTGGATCTGGTGGATTGTTGGTATTTATGGAACTGGTGGATTATTGGTGTATGTGGAACTGGTGGATTGTCGGTGTATGTGGAACTGGTGGATTATTGGTGTATGTGGAACTGGTGGATTGTTGGTGTATGTGGAACTGGTAGATTGTCGGTGTATGTGGATATGGTTAATGGTCGGTGTATGTGGAACTGGTGGATTGGGTCAGGTCTAATGTTCATTTTCATGTTTCTCTTCCATTTTGAGCTGTACTGATTGTGGATGATACTTTTTGCCTCTCGGTAAGACTCTGTGTGGATAAGTTTCTTCATCTTACGACCTGCTTAAAGCTAAAGACAATAGATGACGTAGAAGGGCAATAACAACACATCGGATAAATCCGGATTAATAATCCATAGAGGAAAGAAACCCAAAGATTATAAGAAAATAATCCATCAAGCAACGATCATTTTGTGTTGGAGATTCACAGCTACAAGATATGGAGTCTTTCATATATCTTGATAATTTCTTCTACTTTTTCCGTGTTCGTTCTCAATCCCCCACTACCAAGCCCTGGACGATCTTAACCTCCCGCTACCAACCCCTGAACGTCTTCAATCTCCCGCTACCAACCCCTGAACGTCCTCAATCTCCCGCTACCAACCCCTGAAAGTTCTCAATCTCCCGGTACCAACCCCTGAACGTCCTCAATCTCCCGCTACCAAGCCCTGAACGTCCTTAATCTCCCGCTACCAACCCCTGCACGTCCTCAATCTCCCGCTACCAACCCATGAACGTCCTCAATCTCCCGGTACCAACCCTTGAACGTCCTCATCTTTTGCTACCAACCCCTGAACGTCCTCAATCTCTCGCTACCAAGCTCTGAACGTTCTCAATCTCCCGCTACAAAGCTCTGAACAGGGCTTTGCAAGTAACGGGATTTAGTCCATATAATAGAACACATCATATCTGTAGTTTAGCAATATAAATAAAGATAGGAAACCACGAACACAAAAATCGAGAGGAATTTTTATTGAATTAGAGAGCTTTTGAAAATCAACATAATTTAACTGCAGAAGAAGGCTGAAAATCTTCATCGGCAAAGTAAATTCCATTCTATCGTATGTCTTCGAGGCACTGACGGCGGCAGTAGAAGAAATGGTGACAGGTAAAAGGAATGAAAGCCATATAGTCCTGCTTACAGATGTCCTGTCCGTAGTCACATCACTGAAAAGCCAGAAAAATACTGAGCTTAATTATTTAAGAGCAGTACTCTGTCAACTATGCCAGCAGTCCGCACCGAAAACGGTAGTGGTACAGTGGGTTCCATCCCACTGCAATATCCAAGGCAACGAGGAGGCAGACAGACTGGAAAAAGTAGGTGCAAGACTACCACAACCAGATACTAGTATGACCTACGAAGAGTCAAAACGGCTTATTAGAGCTAGATACATGACCAAATGGGAAACCGAACATACTGGCTACACAAAAAACGATGCCTATTACCAGTTGAACAGAAGAGAGCAGGTCGTGGTCTTCAGACTTCGCACTGGCCACAATAGACTGAGGTACCACTTATTCAACAAATTGAAGATAGGTGGCACCGACGAATGCCCGTGTGGTACCGTGAAAATGACCGCTGAACATTTGCTGCAAAACTGCCCGACATACGAGGATCAGAGAGAGCAGATGTGGCCATCACCAGTGGTAACACTAGACAAGCTTTATGGCAGTGTCGACAGCCTCAGGATGACCACTGCTTTTTTCGAAAAAAATTAAGGTTGATGTCTGACAGCGTACGAAGAAGAAGAAGAAGTATATCTCGGAAACACAGGAACAAATAAAACAACAAACAAAAACATACATACTTTCATAAATGGATGCCTGCTTAGAATAGAGGCATTGAAATGTATCATAAGATCACTAATGTGGGGCTGTTGGACCGGACCAGACAGAAGAGAGAGATTTAAATATATTTTTGTTGTTGTTGTTTTTTTTTTTGCGTTCGCCTTATTTATCTATTCCCCAAGGCGGTGTGCGTTGCACTGTGGTTTTTATTTTGCGCCTGTCGATCTAGTGCATCCAACTTCAGCATGCATTTGTATGTAAGGGTCTGCTTCCTCCTGCATTTTCTAAGGGTTAACTTCCCCGGGGTAACGGCCGGTGCCGTGATGGGGATCGAACCCAGCACCTTCTGGCTGTGAGCCGTGCCACTTAACCACTAGCCGACGTAATGTATGATAACATCACTAATCTGTTGGACCGGACCAGACAGAATAGAAGGATTGAAATTGTATGATAAGATCACTAATGTGGAACTGTTGGATCGGACGAGACAGAATAAAGGTTTTGGAATGGTATGATATATACGGTATGGTATATTAGTTGTTATTCTGTGGTATATTGGTTAGTATTCTTTCATATATTGATTGATATTCTGTGGTAAATAGGTTGGAATTATGTGGTAAATTGGCTGATATTCTGTGGTGTGCTGGTTCGTATTCATTCATTTATTGTCTAGTTTTTTAATTTTAAATACCGCTTGGTATTCTGTCATTTATTTGTTCGTATTCTGTAATATATTGGTTTGTATTCTTTTGTATATTGGTTTGTATTCTTTTGTATATTGGTTGGTATTATGTGATATGTAGATTGGTATTCTGTAATTATTTTTAGAGATTCTCCAATGCTTTTGTAGTCAATGAGACGTTAATACGTTTTACCTTGTCACGCATTAACTTCCTTGCAGATGAAACCTGCCTTCCACAACATCTCCGCTTCCTGCTGGATATCACGGACGGATCTGGTGATGGAGGAGGTGTCTCTGACGGTTTGACTAGAGGACCGTTATATGTCATTTCCATTTCCACGAACTCTCTTTCCTGTGGAAGTATCCATAGTAATGTAAACAATAGCAAAGTTGGGATATTAAGCACACGAAAACAAACACAATTAGCAGAAGAAAAAAAAACAATAAAAGACATCAGAAAGGACAAAATAAAAAACTAGAAGAACAAAAAAAAAAATAAGAAGAACAAGAAAAAAAAAAGAGACAACATAAAAGACAACATAACAATCATGAAAAGGCAACATAAAAAACAGAAGACCGAATAGATACCAGAAAAAAATGAAAACTTCAATTAAAATTGTCAACAGAAAAAATTAGAAAACAGAATAGAAGACAGACAAAAACAGAAGTACAGAATAGAAAATAAACAACAAAAAAAACCCGAGAAAAGACAACAGAAAACAGAAAAAAGAGAATAGAAAAAAAAAGAGAATATACAACAGAAAAAAGAAAGAAAAGACAGAAAAGACACAGAAAAAAGAAAGAAAAGACAGAATAGATAATGGAAAAAAAGTAGACAAGATAGACAACAACGACAAAAAAAACAGAAAAGAGAATAGACAACATAGAAAAAAGAAAAGACAATAGATAATAGAAAAAAAGTAGACAAGATAAATAAAAACCAAAAAAAAAACAGAAAAGAGAATAGACAACATAGAAAATAGAAAAGACAATAGATAATTTAAAAAAATTGAACAAGGTAGACTACAAAAAAAACTAAACAGAAAAGAGAATAGACAACATAGAAAATAGAAAAGACAATAGATAATAGAAAAAAAAGTGGACAAGATAGACAACAAAAAACAAAACAGAAAAGAGAATAGACAACATAGAAAATAGAAAACACAGAAAAGACAACAGAAAATAGAAAGAAAACATAGAATAAACAGAAAAAAAGACAATAGACAAGAACACAAAAAAAAACAAGAAAAGACAATAGATAACAGAAAAAAAGACAGAATAGACAACAAGGGAAACAGAAAACTGAATAGACATCAGAAAAAAAAATAGAAAATAGAATAGAGAACAGAGAAAACAGAAAAGACAATGAAATAATAATCAGTCTTAAGTGTCGCGTGACGTTCCTTGGGAGAAAAGATTAGGCCTACCTATGCTCCATGGATGACGCACAAGGTAATTCGAGAGGTGGTGAATAGGGCTAGTAAATGGTATAATCACGCACAACACATTACTTTAGAAATCCTCATTACGACAGCACACAATGTTAGGAGTAATTCATATATGCTGCTCTGTGTTATTTATATGGATTAAAAGAAGAATTAGACTAAGATTAAGACGAAGAAGAATAAGTAAAAGAAAATGAAGAAGAAGAACAAGAAAAAGAAGAAGAAGAATATCAACAACAACATCAACAAAAATAACATATAGAGAAAAAAATAAGGCGAATGAGAAGAATAATAAGAAGGAGAACAAGACAAAGAAACAGTTGTAGTAAAATAATAATAATAAAAAAAAGAAGAAGAAAAGGAAACAGAAGAAGAACAAGAACATTAATACCTGCAACAATGATATCAAAAACAGCTACACACACCTACCCAAAAACAGCTACACACACCTACCCAAAAACAGCTACACACACCTACCAAAAGACACACCAACACCTACACAAAAACAGCTACCCACACATACTCACTAAACACAACCACACCTACCCCAAAGTAGCTACCCACATCTATCCAAAAACAGCTACCCACACCTACCCAAAAACAGCTACCCACACCTACGCAAATACAGCTACCCACACCTACCCAAATACAGCTAACCACACCTACCTAAAGACACACCAACACCTACCTAAAAACACCCACACCTACCTAAAAACACCCACACCTACCCCAAAACAGCTACCTACACCTACCCAAAGACACACCAAAGCCTACCCAAAGACACACCAACTTCTGCCTAAAGACACCAACTCCTACCCAAAGATACAACAACACCTACCTAAAGACACCAACACTTACCCAAAGACACACCCACTCCTACAAAAATACACATCAACACCTACCTAAAGACACACCCACACCTAACAAAAACAGCTACCCACACCTACCCAAAGACACACCCACACCTACCAAAAGACACACCCACACCTACCAAAAGACACACCCACTCCTACCCAAAGACACATCAACACCTACCCAAAGACACACCCACACCTACACAAAAAATAGCTACCCACACCTTCCCAAAGACACATCCACACCTACCAAAACACACACCCACACCTACCAAAAGACACACCCACTCCTACCCAAAGACACACCCACACCTACACAAAAACAGCTATCCACACCTACCCAAAGACACACCAACATCTACCCAAATCCACACCTACACCCACGTCACACACTCTCTCACACCATCCCAACAAACATCACGTATTCACCCACCCACGCACCCACACATACATCTGCACATCACACGCACATAATAATTAATATTCACTAACTTAAACACACACATATACATCATACACACACTCACATACACACTCACTAAGCCCCACACACAAACATACACACACATTTGACACCCACCCACTCACACCCACCCACGCACCCACTGAGTAACTCAAACACACGGACCTACGCACACAACACATACACCCATCCATACACATTCCCACTTTCCCACACGCACACCCACACCCCACCCTACACATACTCACCACACACCCACTACTAGTACACACACACACACATCATCCACACACTCACTTTTTGAGTTAGTTGTCCATCGTAAGCGAAGATGGCGACAACGTCAGTCATGTTTATTCTGATGTGACTGCATGTGACTGCACAGTCAAATCTGAGCGTCAAAAACTCTACCGCACGTGGGGCACACGTCAAAAAGCATTTTTTAGTTGGGCAGTCTTGCATTCTTTCCTTTCCCGCAGCTCGCATTTCCTGCGCCTCCGTGACGGTACACCCACTACCCACACACACACACCCACACACACTAACCCACACCCACAACAACAGACACATCTCCTAAGCCACACACACCCACACCCACAACAACAGACACATCTCCTAAGCCACACACCCACACTCACTAACCCACACCCAAAACAACAGACACATCCCCTAAGCCACACACACCCACCCAGACCTACACCTCTCCTCCCTCCCACTAATCCACACACACCCACCGACAAACACCCATTCTCCTTTCACACTAATCCACCCACACCCATTAACACACACCCAGCCAAACCCACACACACCCACACCCATCAACACACACCCACTCACACCCATTAACACCACCCACACCCCCTACCAAAACCCACCCACACCCCCACACGAAAACCCACCCACACCTCCCACACTAAAACTCACCCACACACCCGCATCAGACTATTATTTAGCTATCCAAGTCACCAAGATTACGATTCCCAGAGTTCACTCCCTCACTCCATACCACTAACAATGACCACTCTGGTGCTATGACTGGTGTCTTTCGACAACAGGACAACTAGTCTAACCAATCGACCAACCTCACCTCACATTAACAATTCAGAGAAGGAGAAAAAAAGACAAATACATTCCAATCCTCCATACCGTTGTCCTCTCCAAACACGACAAGAGATGATGATGCTGCATCTGGAATATATCTTCCTTGTAGCTGTCGTTCAGCTCTACCCCCGTTTCCCTTGCGATCAACACCTCCTCGGCCCTTTTCTTGGAGCTGATGAAACAGGCGCTACTTGCATTTTTAGTCATTGTGATTCTTGTCTCCCTTGCTTTCTGTGGACAGTAGTGGTAAAAATTAGTTCTTTGTTTAACTTAGCTTAACTTAACTTAACTTAACTTAACTTAACTTATCTTAACTTAACTAATCTTAACTTAACATCATTATACTGTTTTAGAAGACTCTGCAGAGATGGTTTACAACCAGTTATTGTCTTGTCTTTCCCGTAACCGCGAGAGATGGTAGAGGAAACATTGGGCGTGTTAGTGATATGTGTTTGGCATTTTTGTAACTGGGCGGGGCCCAATCTCTCCGAGGCGATGTGTTTTAGTCTATTTTTGTCCCGTGTGTACTATTCACAGCCACACCAAAACCGACACTTTCTGCAAATATGGCGAAGGGCATCAATCTCGCGAAGGTCAGCCATGTGCACTAGAAAGTGGGAATTCAACATCCGGGAAGGGAAACATTATTACATATGACCATGCCAGAATAATCAGAGGGAAAAATAATACATCAAAATGAACGAACTAACTAATCCAAATGGGAAACAACAACACTTTTGTGTGAACACAAGTGTAAGTAGTCGAGTAGAGAGTTGTGAACAGAACACACGTGTACGTAGTCGAGTAGAGTTGTGAACACACGTGTAAGTAATCGAGTAGAAAGTTGTGAATACACGTGTAAGTAGTCGAGTAGAGAGTTGTGAACACACGTGTAAGTAGTCGAGTAGAGAGTTGTGAACACACGTGTAAGTAGTTGAGTAGAGAGTTGTGAACACACGTGTAAGTAGTTGAGTAGAGAGTTGTGAACACACGTGTAAGTACTCGAGTAGAGAGCTGTGAACACACGTGTAAGTAGTCGAGTAGAGAGTTGTGAACACACGTGTAAGTAGTTGAGTAGAGAGTTGTGAACACAAGTGTAAGTAGTCGAGTAGAGAGTTGTGAACACACGTGTAAGTAGTTGAGTAGAGAGTTGTGAACACACGTGTAAGTAATCGAGTAGAGAGTTGTGAACACACGTGTAAGTAGTCGAGTAGAGAGTTGTGAACACACGTGTAAGTAGTCGAGCAGAGCACTGTGATCAGAATTTCAGAAATAAGAGATCGATTAAACAGTAATGTCCCCCATACAGGCTTGTTCATCTTCGAGAAACTCTCACATTCTGATCTCCAAATGCCTGAACAACAACTTGATTGTTATTGACTTCTTCTTTTTGGATTTTTTCTACGGCGAGGTTGGTTGGTTGGTCAGTTATTGATCTAGCGGAATATGGGCTCTGACCCAATGCAATATAGCGGTATCTTAAGTGTTTGTAAGCTGTTTTTTAATTCAGTACGAAGTGTCCCATTTGTCTGGCCTCGGAGGTAGAAGCTTTTCCTAACACTGGCAAGCTCCGGATATTCAAAAAGATGATGTTCAACAGTTTCATAGGGAAGTGTGAACAATCAACACTCTGGAGTATATTCTGATTGGATTCTGACCATATCCATTATTTAAATTTTGATTATATCAAATTTTAATCAGTTGGACCTGCCGAAGACGGATGTGTTGGACCGAAATATGCAAATATCGCAGTCAAGCTGTAAACTAGCGACACAACGCATTCCGTTCTCTGGACTACATCCTGCTACTTGCAAAGCTCTGTTCAGAGCTAGGTAGCGGGAGATTGATAACAAACGCAGAAGAAGAAGACGAATCAATTGAAAACATTTTTTTTTCATTTCTTTTATTGTCACCACCATCATTTGCAACATATTACATATGTTCACTCAGTTTGGTCCGGTTTCATTTGAACACGCCTCGTATATATAATTTGGATTATTGTTTATTAATCCCTGATTTCCGTACCTGTGTGTGTGTGTGTGCGTGCGTGCGTGCGTGCGCACGTGCGTGCGTGCGTGCGTGCATGTGTATATATGTATGGGCATCTAGTCAGACAGACTGACTTAAAAACAACCTGTGTCCAGGAAACGCTACATAGAAAAGAGATACTGGTCCTGGTCAGTTCGTTGTGCCTGACCATGACATGACGTCCTGGTAAGTATGTTGTGCCTGACCATGACATGACATCTTAGCCAGTATGTTGTGCCTGACCATGACATGACGTCCTGGTTAGTATGTTGTACCTGACCATGATTTGACATCCTGGTCAGCATGTTGTGCTTGACCATAACATGACATCCTGGTCAGTATGTTGTGCCTGACATGTGTATCACGTGTGTATGTGTGTGTGTGTGTGTGTGTGTATGTATGTATGTATGGGCATCTAGTCAGCCAGACTGACTTAAAAACAGTCTGTTTCCAGGAAACGCTACATAGAAAAGAGATACTGGTCCTGGTCAGTATGTTGTGCCTGACCATAACATGACCTCCTGGTCAGTATGTTGTGCCTGACCATAACATGACATCCTCTTCAGTATGTTGTGCCTGACCATAACATGACATCCTGGTCAGTGGGCTGTGCTAGACCGTACTAGTGTCTCAGTTCCCGATAGATGTGTAAGTGAAAATCCCGTTAATACGCTAGTGTTAACACATCATATTGGGAATATGGTGTAAGGCGCATATTTCTCTTGACGAAATGTACACTAGGAGGAGGAGGACGAGGGGGATTTCGTCAACATCAGGTTGGCACCGTTTACTTTAACAGATTATTCTGGTAGCCAATTTCGTCAGGATGGGTCGACCACAGTAACAATTTTGCAATCGAGAAAAATCACGCACCAGCTGCGGACCGAAGTCCGACCAATCGGATGAGAAGGCTGTGCACTAACCACTGAGCTACATCGGCAACGGCGATGGTGTCTGATTTTAGTTATTTATTTTGTTGTTTAAAAAAACATATTTGAGTCGAAAGTGTTTTAGTTCATTATTTTATGTTTGTGATTGCTTCGTGTATATGGTAGCCGAATTGCACTTCCATCTTAACCATACGGCCAAGGAGAGGTCAGCTTAAATTGTTGTTATTTTCTCTATTAGGAGTATAGCCCTACAATTACAGTTCATAATGGGGAAGAATTTTCGCCAAAGCATGTATCTACTTTTGAAGTACTTTATGTAAGACTTTATTTTATCTGAATATGATGCTAGCCTCATTCACAATCACAAGTAGTCGCCATTAACGACATCCAAAATTGGGTACAGTGGTCCTATTATTTCGTCCATGATCAAGTATCACCGGACGGCCGCTTAAAACACGGGTAAAAGAATTTAAACATGGGAAATAATATAAAGATAAGCATTTACAAAGTTGTGTCCCTTAGACCCAACATGAAATGGGATCGACGCTAAACTGTGATCTGTAAACGGAACTATGAAAAATCGAGGGGCAGGAGACGTTTACACAAAATTAAACAATGGACAGAAAATTCATATCTCATTGGCTACGAGCAAATTTTGAAACATAGCTGGCAGATGTGGGCAGAGTATAGAAATCCTTTAATGTCAGTGCATAATTGTTACGCTACATTTTTTGTTCATAATGTCTCGACTAATGAAACTATGTCTGGTCAAATATATGAGATTACACAACATTTTTATGTGCCAGGGCAGGTCAGTAAATAGATCACAAGTGACAATAAAAAACGCTTACTAAATGATATAAGAACTTGAAAACCATTTACTATTGCACGTACATTCTCCTTCATTTATCAACATAAATTGCACCAAAACATTGGTACACTTATTCCATCACTTTATCATTGCACTAAAAGACGTCTCTTGTCTGATATCTAGTAACTTTTTGATTTCACTTTCAACCTCTTAGTCATTACCTGAAACGTCTCCTTCCAAGGGGGAGGGGGGAGATCACTCATTATGATGTCGGTTAAACTTTGTGAATATTGCTGCTGCTACACTCGGATCATCTCCCCTACTCGCGGGCACATATGATTTTGATGCAATCTCAACAGGACGACCAGGTCAGCTTCATCAGCAATGTCCGTACATCCTTTGAGAACATTCATCGATCCAGCTATGTATCACTCTATGCGACTAATAGTTCTCACTGTAAGCAGGAAGAATTTACTTTGCAAAAGCCACCCACCCCCACACCCCACACAACAACAAAAAACACACAAAAACCCAAAAAAAACATAAAAACAACAAAAACACACAAAAACAACAAAAAACACACAAAAACCACTACAATACTCTATTAATCGATACAAAAAATATGTTACAACAGACTTCATTTTGTATCTGGGCTGCGGACGTCCATGTGACAGCTAGCGTCTGTTCTTAGTTCTTAGTCGACCTGTACTTCTACAGGGGCAGATGCTCTTGTGCAGGTCCCAGCTCTGGGATGAGCTGGATGTAGCCGGGAGAAGGGTTTCCTGCTTAGCGGGCTAGGCTCGAGCAGCTTAATACTCCGCTGCATCGGGACAAGCGCTTAATGAAGGTGGTCAACCGTTGTGCGAGTCCATCTTAATAGACTAAAACACTAGAGCAAAGTAGACCCGCATCCTGTTTAGGCACCATCTGTGCTGCTCTAAACAAACCACCTAACCACGGCCGGTGTCATGCCATATTACACAGTTAGTCGCCTCTTTCGACATGCTCTCTGTGACGCAGTGGTTCTATTTTTATCCTTGTCATATACAAAGACCCCGGCAGACCACTCGTCTGTTACCTACATCAATCACAAAGGTAAATGTTCTACCACCTAACAACACCTTTAGAAACTAGTAACTATATTCTTTAGTTACCACATAAAGTTTGTGACCTAGGAACTGACACTCTTGCGTATAGAAACTCAAATAAAACAATAAACTGTTGTAGTATCGAAGCAAGGCAATCTCCTATCAAGAACGTAAGAACGAGCCAACGGAGGTTCCAAATACACATGTTTCAAGAGACGATTGGTCTCAGGGGATGTGAGACGGAGAGCCTAGTCCTATTGGAGACGTATTATAAACTCAAACGCCTCACGTACATGCTGGGCACGTAACAGAATCCTTGGTAGTTTGAAATCGAAACAGCCGGCTGTCGGCAGCAGTCCTTCTCAAGACGTCATCTACCTTCCCCCAGATCTAGTAAACCGCTGGAAGTAAATCGCTAAACTAAAAGAAACAACTATGGGTGAACAAGCTGCGGCTTCATGGCAATAGGCACACACCCGCTAGAATACTAGGATTTCAAGTACTCCATGTGAATTAATTGAAACAGGATAGACAAGTTATCTGGTATATTGATAATTCGCTGATATCATGCATGTTACGCAGGTGCTCACTGGAACGTTCCATTGTATTATCAGTTCATCTTTCCCAACCTGTGTCATATATGGTGTCATGTATGTAGTGTCCTATATGTGGTGTCCCATATGTAGTGTCATGTATGTAGTGTCCCATATGTAGTATCATGTATGTAGTGTCCTATATGTAGTGTCATGTATGTGGTGTCCCTTATATGGTGTCCCATATGTGGTGTCATGTATGTCGTGTCCCTTATGTGGTGTCCTATTTGTGGTGTCATGTATGTAGTGTCCTATATGTAGTGTCATGTATGTAGTGTCCTATATGTAGTGTCATGTATGTAGTGTCCTATATGTAGTGTCATGTATGTAGTGTCCAATATGTGTTGTCATGTATGTAGTGTCCTATATGTAGTGTCCCATGTGTGGCGTCATGTATGTAGTGTCCTATATGTGGTGTCATGTATGTAGTGTCATGTATGTAGTGTAATGTATGTAGTGTCCTATTTGTGGTGTCCCATATGTGGCGTCATGTATGTGGTGTCATGTATGTAGTGTCCCATATGTGGTGTCCTATATGTGGTGTCCCATATGTGGTGTCCTATTTGTGGTGCCATGTATGTCGTGCCCCTTATGTGGTGTCATGTATGTCGTGTCCCTTATGTGGTGTCATATATGTAGTGTCCCATATGTGGTGTCCCATATGTGGCGTCATGTATGTAGTGTCATGTATGTGGTATCATGTATGTCGTGTCCCTTATGTGGTGTCCTATATGTGGTGTCATGTATGTCGTGTCCCTTATGTTGTGTCATGTATGTCGTGTCCATTATGTGGTGTCCCATATGTGGTGTCATGTATGTAGTGTCCCATATGTGATGTCATGTATGTATTATCATGTAGGTATTTGCTGGTTCATCCATTTCTGAAATTAGCTCTGCTACCATGGGCGGAATATGTTGTTAGCATGTCAGATGAGCGCATCTTTAAAACAGCTGTTATATGGTGAGCTCACAACATGTAGAAGAACTACTACAGTGACTCATTGAAAGTGTTCCTAAATTACTTGAATATTGATGGTACAAATTGGAAGACGCTTGAACAATACCGTACCACTTGGCAAGCTAGCATCACCGAAGGTGTTTAGATCGCAGAGAGTACAGCCATCGCGGAGGTTGGCCTGAGCCCGATATAACAATACTCAAAACGAATCTACAGCCGACTTTCCACATGTTTGCCTTGGATGTGTCAGGGTCTGCCATTTTAGGATTAGTCTTTACAGCCATCAGAGAACACATTGCGCTGCAATAGTCTTAGGAGGTCGCCATTTTCACTTGTGATGGGCAATTTATTATTATTATTATTAGTGTCACGTATGTGCAATGTATTATCATATATGAATTGTCCTGAACAGTGTATGTAGTATCATGTATGTACTGTTACAAATATAATGCCAGTGATCTCCATAATTGTGTTAGGACCAAGTCCTATCAACCATATCATCAAGACTGACGCAGCACTATTGCTGAGGGTGTTCTGAGACAGGACGCATCAGGAATAGATGAGGCCATCCAGAGACGATCTCTCCGCAAGTAAACTCACATCAACGGTTCGTTAACCCCGGTGGAAGGGAGTGTCTTATCTCCCCGTACAAAGTGCAACACGCAATTCAAGGCTCAGATTGACTTATTTAGCCATCTTCGAACTCATGCGAACAGTGAATGCAGACAGTGAATGCAGACAGTGAATGCTGATCAAATGGTCCTCTTAGATTACGATGGACAAACAACATCAAGAAGATACACACTCTAGATCGTGTCCTAGCACATCTTGTCCTACAAAACCGTGTCCTACAAAACCGTGTCCTACCTTCTGCGCTTTTCTTTTGTCAGCCCTCTGGTTCTGGTGGTAAATTCTGCTAAAGTTGGAGACGATGACCGGAACTGGGAGAGCAATGACCAGCACACCACTCAACGAGCACACGCCCCCAACAATCTTGCCGGTTATCGTTTCTGGCGTCATATCTCCGTACCTGTGAACAGAAGATTATCACGATGATATCACAACTGATAACCCCTAGATAATGTTTGTACATAATGTAAAATCGCATGTATAGATATTATTAGATACTGCGTTAAAACATGAGCACAAAATAAACCTACGTTACTGCCAAAATGACTTCATTAGGGCAGCAAATATGGATCTACCTGAAGTTGACATCCCCCTAAAGTCTGTGCCAGAACAAACCCCTTGGAGAGAGGAGCACGGACTATCAGTATGCATTCAAACAAAAGTGAAAGGAATTTTAGACAAGGATGAACAGAACAGTGTGCAACGTAGGATAGTGATCCTCAATTTCCTGGATGAAGAATACCCACAAGACCTCTGGATCAGAGTATACACAGATGGGTCAGCACAGAATGCAGTAAAGAATGGTGGAGCGGGAGTGTACATAGAATACCCAAACAACATTAGGGATACAGTCAGAGTACCAACTGGGAAATTCTGTCATATATATGATGCAGAAATACAGGCAATCAAGGTAGCAACTGAGAAACTGTTGAACACCAATGTCGGTCCACAACCTGTAGTATTTCTTACAGATGCACGATCAGCACTCCAAGCACTTAAATTTGAGAAACTGCCAGATCTACAGGCTTTACTATTTGAACTGAGCAACCAGCGCAAGATTGTCATGCAGTGGATACCTTCTCATTGTGGAATACCAGGAAACGTGAGAGGAGATCGACTGGCAAAGGAGGGTGCTGCAGACGAGCAACCAGATGTGCCAGTTACATACCAACAGAAGATAAGGATGATCAAATCAATCAGAAAGCCCCGAACAGTAACACCAGACGATTACCATAACATGAACAGACAAGAGCAAACTGTTGTGTTCCGCCTTAGAACAGGACACAACCGACTCCGCAGCCACATGTACACGAAAATGAAGATTGGCAACTCAGCCATGTGTTCATGCGGAAAGGCGCCCCAGACAGCAGAGCACATACTACAAAACTGCCCCGAATATGATATACAGAGAAAATCTCACTGGCCCATAGAAACAACACTGGAAGAGAAACCTTATAGACCTGTATGTGAACTACAAAAGACAGTGAAGTTTATACAAGAGACAACATTGCAGATATAGACAATATTTTAAAGTCAAGTTTATACAAGAGACAACATTGAAGATATAGACAATATTTTAAAGTCAAGTTTATACAAGAGACAACATTGCAGATATAGACAATATTTTAAAGTCAAGTTTATACAAGAGACAACATTGCAGATATAGACAATATTTTAAAGTCAAGTTTATACAAGAGACAACATTGCAGATATAGACAATATTTTAAAGTCAAGTTTATACAAGAGACAACATTGCAGATATAGACAATATTTTAAAGTCAAGTTTATACAAGAGACAACATTGCAGATATAGACAATATTTTAAAGTCAAGTTTATACAAGAGACAACATTGCAGATATAGACAATATTTTAAAGTCAAGTTTATACAAGAGACAACATTGCAGATATAGACAATATTTTAAAGTCAAGTTTATACAAGAGACAACATTGCAGATATAGACAATATTTTAAAGTCAAGTTTATACAAGAGACAAAATTGCAGATATAGACAATATTTTAAAGTCAAGTTTACACAAGAGACAACATTGCAGATATAGACAATATTTTAAAGTCAAGTTTATACAAGAGACAACATTGCAGATATAGACAATATTTTAAAGTCAAGTTTATACAAGAGACAACATTGCAGATATAGACAATATTTTAAAGTCAAGTTTATACACGAGACAACATTGCAGATATAGACAATATTTTAAAGTCAAGTTTATACACGAGACAACATTGCAGATACAGACAATATTTTAAAGCGAACGAAAGAAGAAGAAAGGCAGCAAACAGCATATATATATGTACACATAGCATCGCCATCAGTCCCGTAACATAAAAGATTATTGGGGCACCAATACTGCAGATTCTTGGACCTTATCCCGCTTCACCACTCGGTTTTATGCCAGGATATTTGTTATTGCTATGGACCTTCCAATTCACTCTCTGATGTTGTTTTCATGTCTCTTTTTCTGTCTCTCTCTCTTCCACATCTTAGGCACAGTGCCTTGCAGGACCGTCTTGGTCAACCCAAACTATCCTGAAACATCTGAAAATCATCACCAAAAATATGAAAATGAATCTGACAGCCATCTCTAAACATTGCCAGTTTTAGAAGCTTGAAATTAAAGAATAGAAAACTGTGTTCCGGTTGCTCAGCTGAAATAAAAGAATTAAAGAGGAAAATATAGATGTCAAAATGAACGAAGTGAGGTTAACCTACGACAAAACACTGAGATACCTCAGAGTCCAGCTTGACCGTAGACTCACCATGAAACCCCATACAGACCTGAATGAAAAAGTATCAGACTCACCAAGCCCCTGTCTACTTGTGAATGGGGGGGGGGGGCAGAACAAGATCCACTGGGCCAGTTATACATTGGATATGTCCACTCAGTGATTGACTATTCACTCTCCCTCCGAGCCATTGCTAGCAAAATCCTCTTACACAAGCTGAAGAGAGAACACAATCTCCTTCTGTAGTTTATAAGCGGTGTCCATGATAGGGGGTCGCCATATCTCTGATATCTGAGAGGTAGAGGCGCTTGTCTGTCTAAGGGGGTCGCCATATCTCTGATATCTGAGAGGTAGAGGCGCTTGTCTGTCTAAGGGGGTCGCCATATCTCTGATATCTGAGAGGTAGAGGCGCTTGTCTGTCTAAGGGGGTCGCCATATCTCTGATATCTGAGAGGTAGAGGCGCTTGTCTGTCTAAGGGGGTCGCCATATCTCTGATATCTGAGAGGTAGAGGCGCTTGTCTGTCTAAGGGGGTCGCCATATCTCTGATATCTGAGAGGTAAAGGCTCTTGTCTCTCAATGGAGCCGCTATATCTGAGAGGTAAAGGCTTTTGTCTCTCAATGGAGCCGCTATATCTGAGAGGTAAAGGCTCTTGTCTCTCAATGGAGCCGCTATATCTGAGAGGTAAAGGCTCTTGTCTCTCAATGGAGCCGCTATATCTGAGAGGTAAAGGCTCTTGTCTCTCAATGGAGCCGCTATATCTGAGAGATAAAGGCGATTGTCTGTCTAAGGGGGTCGCTATATCTGAGAGATAGAGGCGCTTGTCTGTCTAAGGGGGTCGCTATATCTGAGAGATAAAGGCGATTGTCTGTCTAAGGCGGTCGCTATATCTGAGAGATAGAGGCGCTTGTCTGTCTAAGGGGGTCGCTATATCTGAGAGATAACGGCGCTTGTCTGTCTAAGGGGGTCTCTATATCTGAGAGGTAACGGCGATTGTCTGTCTAAAGGGGTCGCTATATCTGAGAGATAGAGGCGCTTGTCTGTCTGAGGTCACTATATCTGAGAGATAAAAGCACTTGTCTGTCTAAAGGGGTCGGTATATTTTAGAGATAAAGGCGCTTGTCTGTCTAAGGGGGTCGCTATATCTGAGAGATAAAGGCGCTTGTCTGTCTAAGGGGGTCGCTATATCTGAGAGATAAAAGCGCTTGTCTGTCTAAGGGGGTCGGTATATCTGAGAGATAAAGGCGATTGTCTGTCTAAGGGGGTCTCTAAATCTGAGAGATAAGGCGTCTAGCTCTCAAGAAGGCGCTGTAACTGAGAGGAAAAGTCGCTTGTATCCCAAAAAAGGCGCTGTAACTGAGAGGAAAAGTCGCTTGTCTTTCAAGAAGGCGCTGTAACTGAGATGAAAAGTCGCTTGTCTTTCAAGAAGGCGATGTAATTGTCAGGCCTTTTGTAACAGTTCCCGCCGGAGCAAGGGGAGTTTAGAATGCCTGAACATGTTAAAGCTTAAAGCTACATGAATGCATGTCAAGGTCACTCACTGTCTCAGCAAAGAACAGAGTTGGGTTAAGGAATGTGGACAGGTAGAAACTGACCACTGGCCTTCCGATTTTGGTAGGGGGAGATTGATTGACAGACGAAATTGGCAACGGGGCTTGCTGCGAGAGAATGAGTGACAGGTGTGCAAAGTGTTTCGTTCCAATTGGAATTGAAGATGACCATACCTGAGATCGATTGGTCAAGCTCTGGCCTTGCTTGAGGATATATAACTCGAGACAAAGTTTAGCTCGGGGGGGGGGGGGGCTGGATGAGAGATGGAGAGGCTAGATAGAGAGAGGCTGTATGGGAGAGAGAGAGACTGAATGTGGATAGTATGTTTAACTCACCGACTTAGATAGAGGAGCGATTGATTGACGGTTGGACGAATGTTTAGTGATAGAACAGGATCGCTCAAATAGGTGTGTGAGTTTTGCATTAATAGATAATGTGAAAGTGTGTTTGTAAGCAAGGACACATTGTGAACGAGTATGTCGAGATCGCCCGCCTGAGGGGATTTCAGTGAGGAAGAGTATTTGATAAGGTGTGTTGAAGACGCAGTTAAGGCGATGTGTGTGTGATGCAATTGCAAGGCAATAGAACTGGGTTTTTTAGATAGTTGGGAATTCCACCAATAGCTAATGCTTACAATTCCCGTTTTAGTAGAATGTTTAGTTAAGATATGTATTATATTGTGTTTGTAATTTCTCTACTCATTCTATGATATGAGTATGATATAATAAATATGCCACCTGATGTGTGATATGTCATTTACTGAGTATGGTCATGATGATGTGGATGAGTGTGAGAATGTTCTAAGTTAGATCACGGCCAAGGCAAACAGTGGGATCTGCTATACGTTATTATTATTTTGGTGCCGTGACCAGGATAGTCGTGGTAGATTTATAAATATAGTGCGTGTGTAGCTATAGATCTTGATTTGCATGTTTAACACAAGTGGCGCAGTTAAATATAACTTGTGTGTGTAGTTAGGAATAGAGGAGTAGCTAGTGGTTAGAGTGTTAGTACCATAGACAGTTTTTCCAATCATCTGACTGGTAAGTGTGACATTTTTCTTCCACCCATTGTTGTATTATTGACAAGACTTTGTGCGTACTTGACAGTCTTATAATTTTTTTGGGTGGGCCAGACGGGTTTATTCAATATGTCGAGGTTGGACAATGTTAAACAATGTTATCATTGTCTAGCTTTTGGACATTTGTCTATCGGATGCCCTAATATTCTTCGGAATATTAACAGTTCCTGGAGAAGAGGAGGACTGTTTGTCAAAAACAAGCCTTTCATGGCACGAGCTACAGTCAGCGATAAGTGGGAGGACAGAAGTCAACTACAAAACCAGCTAAGAGAACTAACAGGCAGAGTCATTCGGCTGGAAAGACAGGAAAACGACCTCCAATGGAAGCTGCGACAGCTGTTGCAACAGTTTGATAACAGAGCTTTCAAACCAGCTAGGAAGGAGAGAAGAAATCAAGAAATCACAGAAGTAAACACGGTCCAGTATTGTGGAAGGGGACAGAGTGGTAGGAAAGTGAGTAGGAAGCCCGTACTACTTCCACATTCCGATCCGTGGAGGGACAGAGGTGGAAATCTCAGGACGGACGTGTGTGGACGACTGGAAAGAGGTTGCGAAAAGGGTTGGAGTTTGACCCAGGTGCAGAGGCCAAGTCAAGTGAGAGGAGGAGGAATGGTTGGGCAGAAGTTTGAATCGGGCAGATTCTTAGCCCACAAGAGGCCTTTTGCACGGTTACAGATGGAGAGGCAGGACAGGAGCTATCAAAGAGACTTTGAGCACGAGGCGGATGGACAGAAAGAAAGAGATACAGGTTTTGTGTATCCAGAAAAGTTAGGTACGGAGGGCAGGTTACGCAATGCAAACGAGACAAACGTTCGCTCAAAGGTCCAGAGGAAATGTTACATCATTGGACAGCGTATGCCGAGAATTCAGGAAGAGGGTATTACGTCGATTAACCTGGTCGGGCGTGCTGAAAGGGGCCAAGTTTACCAGGAACTTGTGGTCACGCCTGGTAGAACATTAGTTAAAGTCGACGAAGAATCGTACAAGGAAATAGTCGGAGATTCGTCAGATAAAGAGGAAATGAGAGGGGGAGGAATGGTGGCAGGGCCTAGCCATGCGGGAGAAGTTGTTGAACAGACCGAAAGAAGAGACAACCTTTCGGCCACCGAGGAAGGAAGTGGAAATGACGCACAGTTGGAATGCGAAACGGACGCACCAACAGCAGCCAACAAAAGAGGAACAGAGTTTCTAAGGAAAACGAAGAAAAGGGACAGACAGGTTAACCACAGCCAGGACAGCGAACCAGTCATCGAAGCAAAGATGAAAAGATCTCATTTCGAGATAAGCCAACAGTCAAACGAACAGTGTGAAAAGTTTTTCCCACAAATAGTGAATACAGATGGACGGAAGGCTGAAGTAGCGGACGATGTAAGTGTACGTAACACTACCAGAGAACCGGTGGGTACGAACCAAACAGCTGTGAAACAAACAGACCAGACGATGGGCGTTTTACAGGAGGAAATCGCGCAGCAATCAGAGACAGCTGATGGGGCAGCGCATAGTCTGGTTAAAATAAGCAGTAGTGATAAGGAACGGTTGATGCAATGTTTACTGACGCTAGCCAAAAACATGGAAATCAGAAATGGAATTAGGTAAAGTCGTGTGGAGTACTTACACACATGGGCTATCATGTGAAACTCCAGTTGATGTATGCATTTGCATACAATTTGTTTCATCTACCGTTATCCTTGGGAAACGGAGATTTGGATAATTAGGGGGTAGGGTATAGAGAAGGAGGAATGACCAGATGTTAAAAATTCCTTTGAATTCGTTGTCTGAAGTACACGCCAGACAATGAGCGGACGGTCAGTCTGAAGCGAAGACTGACCGAGATCAAAGGGACATTTCCGACCAGAGAAACGGACAAGAGACGCAGGATAGCTGGATGCGCCAGGTAATGATTACGCGACGCAGGGTAACACGTGGACGCGATGTTTCGGTCAATATCTGACCAGGTAGCTTTGATGCGGAGAATTTGGGGAAATAGCGGTGAATTAGTTAGATCACAACACTCGGTTTTGATTCCTCGGGACAAAGACTGCACCCGGACTAGTAGGGTTACAGTATGACGTAATTCGACAGGTGGACGATTCGGTTTTTGACGTTTGACGCAGACATAGTTTAGTACCTGATTAAGTTAGAACTTAGTCATAGTTTAGGGACATAGTTTAGTACCTTAGTATCTTTTGAAGGGGGCATTAACAGGTGCTCATCTGTGGGGCACGAGCAGGAGTGAAGGTTGATGGCATTTGATCATGTTTTTGTGTGCAAATATTTTGACATTTGTATTTGGTTTTTGGGTTTTGACTAATGGTATTACTTGCATTTTAAGTGGGTTGTATGGTCGATATAGTATGCATTGAATTTTTCTTTATTTTGTTGTTGTTTTTTTTTGTTGTTGTTGTTGAATCATCATGTTTACAGGTATTTGATACAGGTTATATAGGTGATCTACAGAGCAGTATATCTCATCCAGACTGTAGGCTTCCGCAAGCACAAGTCACCACGAGTTCCAGAATCACATGTATGTGGAGTCTTTGCAGAGAAGACTACATTGATCAGAAGTTTTAATATTGACTATGACATATGTTGTCAAATATCGTTTTTGTGGGAAACATAAAGAATTTTGCTGTTTTCTTTGAGAGGGGATAGCTGTCAAGAAAGACAGTGATAACTAGCCCGAGGATAACCCACGTAAGTTCGTGGCCTCACAGGAGGTAGTATGAAGTGAATCGTCGGCCAGGCGTGTAATGAGACCGCCTGAGAAAATTGACCTGAACTGGTCGAGTGTAACAATGAAGGTTCGTGTCCTTAGAGGAAGGCACGGGAAACAGGGCGAGGTATGTTGACCTCAAATGAGTAAGGAGAATTCCTTAAGGTGTTTCTGTTTTGATGAGTTCAAGGTCCCGCAGGGACAGACTTAGGTGAATTTGACTGTAAAACGATGTAAAAGTGTTGGTTTGTGTTGTGAAAACGCCCAGCCACAGTGTTTTTCTTCTGCTTGTATTGATTGTGTATGTATTACAAAAAGTTTATATGTATCAAATGACATGTCTTTTTATGCATGTACGATGTGAGTGAAGTTGTAAACAGGAGTAGTGTTTACATTTTGGATAGTAGAGACGAAAATGGTGGTCATTTGCCAGATGAAAAAAAATGACCATCCATGTTTCGGTCTGTAGTTTAGGGAGGTAATGTAACAGTTCCCGCCGGAGCAAGGGGAGTTTAGAATGCCTGAACATGTTAAAGCTTAAAGCTACATGAATGCATGTCAAGGTCACTCACTGTCTCAGCAAAGAACAGAGTTGGGTTAAGGAATGTGGACAGGTAGAAACTGACCACTGGCCTTCCGATTTTGGTAGGGGGAGATTGATTGACAGACGAAATTGGCAACGGGGCTTGCTGCGAGAGAATGAGTGACAGGTGTGCAAAGTGTTTCGTTCCAATTGGAATTGAAGATGACCATACCTGAGATCGATTGGTCAAGCTCTGGCCTTGCTTGAGGATATATAACTCGAGACAAAGTTTAGCTCGGGGGGGGCTGGATGAGAGATGGAGAGGCTAGATAGAGAGAGGCTGTATGGGAGAGAGAGAGACTGAATGTGGATAGTATGTTTAACTCACCGACTTAGATAGAGGAGCGATTGATTGACGGTTGGACGAATGTTTAGTGATAGAACAGGATCGCTCAAATAGGTGTGTGAGTTTTGCATTAATAGATAATGTGAAAGTGTGTTTGTAAGCAAGGACACACTGTGAACGAGTATGTCGAGATCGCCCGCCTGAGGGGATTTCAGTGAGGAAGAGTATTTGATAAGGTGTGTTGAAGACGCAGTTAAGGCGATGTGTGTGTGATGCAATTGCAAGGCAATAGAACTGGGTTTTTTAGATAGTTGGGAATTCCACCAATAGCTAATGCTTACAATTCCCGTTTTAGTAGAATGTTTAGTTAAGATATGTATTATATTGTGTTTGTAATTTCTCTACTCATTCTATGATATGAGTATGATATAATAAATATGCCACCTGATGTGTGATATGTCATTTACTGAGTATGGTCATGATGATGTGGATGAGTGTGAGAATGTTCTAAGTTAGATCACGGCCAAGGCAAACAGTGGGATCTGCTACACTTTGTCCGAGAAACATTCGCAAAAATACAAATGTAATTCCTACCCAAAACGAAATCCTCCCCCCCCCCTCCCCCCACCACCACCCAACATAGTAAGTCGCAGGAAGAAAACATTGTCAAATAAAGAATGCAGTACTGATAACCTTCGCCTGTGTGGCAGTAGGCATAGCCTACGTGTTTAAATACAAGCACTCTAGGTTTCCCACGTATCCTTAAACATAATGAAAAGTGCCGGCTATATAAGAATCATTTAGACAACCCAGTTGCATATCTCATCCCTCTATCTCCCCATAAACAAGCCAGAGGACCGCCCGCACCCCGCCCCCAAATACACGATTTATCTTCAGTCCACTTGTCATGTGTCATTAGACGTCGCGGGGAGGTGTGATCTATTGGTTTCATATTCATTTTTTGGTAGGCAAACATCATCTGGTGACTTGTCGGGTAATCCAAGTATCTGTTACTAACCATTAGGTTAGGTCAGGTCAGATGAGGTCAGGTCAGGTTAGGTCATTACGTAATAATATGGAACATAATTACAGAATGGGAGAAAACAACATTAGAAAGATAGATACCACATGTACAATATTCTCGCTTTCAATCAAACCCCAAAAACACCAAATTAAGTCTAAATGGAAAATTCCTGCAGCCAAACGAGAACCCAAACATCTGGGAGTCACATTTGATCGGTGCATGACATGGAAAAGTCAGTTCGAGAGAAACCGAATGAGAGCCAGAGAAAGAATGGCAATCATGAGGAAACTTGCTGGCACAAGCTGGGGAGCAGACGAAAGTATACTAAAGAAACTGTACACTGGAAGAGTGAGACCAGTTCTCGAGTATGGCATTGCGGCATGGACAACAGCAGCAAAGGCGAACTTCGATAAAGTTAGCAAACTTCAAAACCAAGCCATGAGAGTTATAACAGGAGGCATGAAGTCAACGCCAATTGTAGAACTTGAAAAGATCACAAAACTGCAATCCATGAACGATAGAACAGACTGCAGAGGCCAGCTGCAGTCAGAAAAACTCCGAAGACTGACTGACCATCCAATGCCCCAGAGACTAAACAATTTGGGAAATGGGAAATTAAAGCGGAGAAACTTTGCAGAAATAGCCAAAGCAAAGATGCACGAACATCCCATAAACGCACTAACAACACCAAAGCCCATCACTACTGTACGAAAACCTACCTGGAGGCAGGATATATTTCCAGAGGTGGTAGAAAATATACCATGTATTGGAAACAAAAACTGGCAGACTGAAAAAGAAAGGAGAGATACTACCCTAAGCTTTATTTCGAAAAACTACCCAAGCATGGACTGAACCCATGCATACACCGACGGTTCTGTAACAAACACTACACAGAACGGAGGGGCAGGAGCATTCCTGAACCTACCAAATGGCAGAAAAATAACACTGTCATTCGCTACTGGTAAGTACAAAAGCAATTTCAGAGCGGAGCCAGAGGCACTGAGGGCGGCAGTGGAAGAAATGGTGACACATAAAGAAAATGAAAGCCACACAGTCCTGCTTACAGATGCTCTGGCCGTAGTCACAGCGCTAAAAAGCCAGAAAAACACTGAGCTTAATTACTAAAGAGCAGCACTCTGTCAACTATGCCAGCAGTCCGCACCAAAAAGGGTAGTGGTACAGTGGGTCCCATCACACTGCAACACTAAAGGCAACGAGGAGGCAGACAGACTGGCTAAAGAACGTGCAAGACTACCACAAACAGATACTAGTATGACGTACGAAGAGTCAAAACGGCTAATTAAAGCCAGATACATGACCAAATAGGAAACCGAACATACTGGTTACACCAAAAACGATGCCTATTACCAGTTGAACAGAAGAGAGCAGGTCGTGGTCTTCAGACTTCGCACTGGCCACAATAGACTGAGGTACCACCTATTCAACAAATTGAAGATAGGTGGTACCGACGAATGCCCGTGTGGTACCGGGAAAATGACCGCTGAACATCTGCTGCAGAAATGCCCGACATACGAGGATCAGAGAGATAAGATGTGGCCATCACCAGTGGAACCACAAGACAAGCTCTATGGCAGTGTCGACAGCCTCAGGATGACAGCCGTTTTTTTCGAAAAAATAATGGTTACTGTCTGACTGCGTACGATGAAGAAGAAGAAGAAGAAGAAAGATATATAAGGAAAGGGACCTAGGGGTTATAATAGATCATACAGGAAAGGTGAGTGAGCAAGTTAAGGTAGCAGTGAAAAAGGCAAATGCAATGTTAGGTATGATAAAGAGAAATATTAAACATAGGAGCAAGGAAGTGATCGTAAAACTGTATAAAGCTTTAGTTAGACCTAGATTGGAGTACTGTGTACAGGTGTGGAGTCCTTATCATAGAGGAGATATAAACATGCTGGAAAGAATACAAAAAAAAGAGCGACAAAGATGATAGTGGGATTCCAGAATTACAGTTATGAGGAACGACTCAGAAAAACCGGCCTACAGTGTCTCGAAGAGAGAAGAATTCGTGGTGACTTAATACAGGCTTATAAGATGATCAGAGGAATTGATAAATTAAGACTATAACAAGTTTTTTAAAATACACCATCCCAGAATAACACGAGGGCATAGCTACAAGCTGACTAAAGAGAGGTCCAGGTTAGATATTAAGAAATAGTTTTTTAGTCAGAGAGTGGGGTCTGCTTGGAATGCATTGCCAGGGGAGTTAGTGGAGGCAGGGACAGTTAATGCATTTAAGAATAAACTGGATGCGCATAGCTTTTAGAGCAAGGTGATGTAAATGTAACTGGTTGTATACAGACTCTGCAGGGTCTTCTAAACCAGTATAAAGACGTTAAGTTAAGTTAAGTAACCGGTGAATGCGTTGGAGCACACATGAAGACAGCCCACATAATTCCACGCGATCTCTCACTGTCAGCAGCCGCTTCCCGTGGCTCCACTGATCTGAGATTTTAGGTTTGTAGCCCCTGGAATACACGATCGTATATTTTTTGGACTGGTGGTGGTGGAAGCGCAAATTAGATCAAGGTAGACCCGCAGCCTGTCATACGCCATCCATGCCGCTCCGCTAAACACATAACGCAGACCTGATGTTATAGCCACACATTCCCCTTTCTTGCGAAGTATTCGCTGTGGGGAGAGAATCCCTAGAATAATACACACGCAGATAAACATAAACACACACACAAACACACATACACATACACACACAAACACACACACACAAAACACATACACAGAAACACACACAAACACACATACACATACACACACACACACACACACACAAACACACACACACAAACACACACACACACAAACACACATACACACACAAACACATACACACACAAACACACACACACAAAACACATACACACCAACACACACAAACACACACACACAAACACACACACACACAAACACACACATACACACACACAAACACACACCCACACACAAACACGCACACAATCACACACAATCACACACACAAACACACACACACACACAAACACACACACACACAAACACACACACACACGCAAACACACACACAAACACACACACACAAACACACACAAATACACACAAACACACACACACAAATACACACAAACACACACACAAATACACACACAAACACACACACACACATACACACACAAACACACACACACAAACACTCACACACACAAACACACACACACACAAACACACACACAAACACAAACACACACATACAAACACACAAACAAACACAAACACACACACACAAACACACACACACAAACAAACACACACACACACAAACACACAAGCACACAAACGCACACAAACACACACACACAAACTCACACAAACACACACACACAAACAAACAGACACAAACACACACAAAGACACACACACAAACATGTCAATGACGAGATCGGAGCTCGGGATAGCACGTTTCTGCACTTGTTGTGTCGATTCTCCACTCCATGCAGGAGCCACGGAGATATGATAACGGGGTGGATGAGTGATAGGGCGGTGGGGGCGAATGGGGAAGGAGTTAGTGGCAGACATGCGCAGAGAGTGAGTCAGATACACAGAGAGAGAGAGCGAGAGAGAGACAGAGAGAGCGGGAGATGCTTAGATATGCGGTATGGTGGAGCGAGAACACACACAAAGACAGAGAGATGGAGTGAGACAAAGACAGACACAGACAGAGGGAGTGAGTGAGACAGAGACCCTCTAAAGTGGGAGAGGGAGGAAGAGACAGATATATAAAGAGGAAGAGGGAGGGAAAGGCATACACATAGAGAGGGAGAGACAGGCACATCAAGATGGAATGAGAGAAAGCCAGATACATCGTGGGAGAAGACAGAGAGACAGTCACATAAAGAGTAAGAGGGAGAGAAAGACAGACACATAGAGAGAGGGAGAGGGAGGGTGAAACAGACACATAAAAAGGCAGAGGGACAAGAAGACAGATACATAGAGAGGGAGAGGGAGAGAGATTACAGACACAAAGATTGTCATTAACTATGTCACATTACTGTAAAGCACACGGATTCAACTGTTGCCAGTCTTCCTTCATTGGAAAACTGAAAACGAACTTTGGCCGTAGCTGTTTAAATTTGCAGTGCTTTAACAAGATGAGGTTGCCAGTCGCAAGCACAACCTTCTTTCGCTACCTTTGGGGCAAACATGAAATGCTACGGTTGATTCATTTTTCTTTCAAACCGAAATCAGATGGGAGACACCTTCCCCCCCCCCCCCCCCCCAAACACACGCACAGTGAATTGCGGAGAATTATAGATAACCATTGACACACATACACACAGAGAAAGGTGAAGACATACAGAGACACGTACACACATGCACTCAGAGAAAGATGGAACATATAGCAGCACATATAGACATACACTCAGAGAAAGGTGAAGTCCAGAGAAGAAGACAACCAGTTTTTGGCAATACGATAACACCAGACCCAATGCCAGTTTTTGGCAACACGATAACACCAGACCCAATACCAGTTTTTGGCTACACGATAACACCAGACCAATACCAGTTTTTGGCAACACGATAACACCAGACCAATACCAGTTTTTGGCAACACGATAACACCAGACCAATACCAGTTTTTGGCAACACGATAACACCAGACCAATACCAGTTTTTGGCAACACGATAACACCAGACCAATACCAGTTTTTGGCAACACGATAACACCAGACCAATACCAGTTTTTGGCAACACGATAACACCAGACCAATACCAGTTTTTGGCAACACGATAACACCAGACCAATACCAGTTTTTGGCAACACGATAACACCAGACCAATACCAGTTTTTGGCAACACGATAACACCAGACCAATACCAGTTTTTGGCAACACGATAACACCAGACCAATACCAGTTTTTGGCAACACGATAACACCAGACCAATACCAGTTTTTGGCAACACGATAACACCAGACCAATACCAGTTTTTGGCAACACGATAACACCAGACCAATACCAGTTTTTGGCAACACGATAACACCAGACCAATACCAGTTTTGTTTTTGGCAACACGATAACACCAGACCAATACCAGTTTTTTGGCAACACGATAACACCAGACCCCCAAACGAGGTTGAAAACCGTTGTGCACATTGCCGATCTTGTCTGGCCTATGCTACCACACCCAACGTATAGTCCGGATTTGACGCCCTTTGACTTCCATCAATTCGGGCCGGGAAAGATGGACTGCATGGGCAACATTTACCTAGAAAACGACGCCGTCATAGCAGCCGTGAAACAGTGGGTTACCTTCGTTGGTGCAGATTTTTACGAATGTGGAATGTATACGCCTGTTCATCTTTAGAAAAAAAATATATAGCCAAAAGTGGTATCTATGTTCAAAATTAGTTTTTTGAAGGCAAGACATTGCTCTATCGAATGGGATTTTTGTGCTCTTTTGATCTATTATGGTTTACATTGAATAAAATAGGAGACATTACTTTCACAGCGATCATAGTGTATATATATATATTACAAAGACACAATACATATACAAGTATTAAGAGAAACACACTGAAGTCAGAGATGGTTACATAGTCAGCTTAAACAAAGGGATATATATAAACAGAGAGAGAGAGAGAGAGAGAGAGAGAGAGAAAGAGGGAGAGAATGAGAGAGAGAGAGGGAGAGAGAAAAAAAACTAGAGCAGGAAGAGGCAGATCAATACCTGATTGATTTTAGCCTAATGTGAAAGTCGAACAATGACTAGTGATTGGAATATTAGAATTCTATGGTCAAGTAGAACAGGAGACATGTGTTAATAGTTTGTGGGTTTGATTTGTATAAATATCAGGTAGTGTACAGGTAAACGAGAATTAATCACAGCATCACGCAATGCACCCCTCACTGGCAGGTATGTTACGCAATAGGACTGTGGTATATTCAGAACGAAGTGCCTTTTAGCACTGCACAAGAGTGCATGTTCAAATGATGAATATATGTGTGTTTTCCGTGCATTGGTATAACTGAAAATATCATGTATTTGGAATACTTTGAATACTGTTCATAATGGTATTCAAACAGTCAGTTTAAGTCTGCTGCCAGCTAGCCGAGGGCTTTCCATAGTGTACTCATTATTTTGCAATATGTCATTCATGCGGCCTAGTAGTGGACAGCCGGGGTTTTTGGGTGACAAGGACAAGAATAGCACCACTGCCGTCCATAAAGCATGTCACTAACTTTGTGACATGACATAACACCAGCCATTGTTAGATGGTTTGTTAAGAGCAGCACTGATGGCGCCTAACAGGCTGCGGATCTACTTTGCTCTAGTGTTTGAATATTAAGAGTTTATCTATTAAGATGGACTCGGTTAACCGCTCTTCGCGGCACTTGTCCAATACAGAGGAGTAATGAGCTGCTCGAGACTAGCCGCCCACTAAGCAAAATTTTTTATGACGACTACACCCAAATCACGTCAGAACTAGAACGTGGACAGGTGCATTCGCCTCTGTGGTAGCAGTACAGGTCGACTAGGGCCAGGACTCGGCCTGGGGAGATGTTGGGGGAATGAGGGAGGTGGATTGCGTCTTGCATAAAAAAAGCATTGAAAATCTAAAGAATTCTGTCCGGACAACGGCTAACATTTGACTCTTATCGATTTCAAATTTAAAAAGTTCTATTATTTGCATCACATCGGTACATGGGATCTCCGTGTTTATCGTTTATCTCCAATATTACTACACGCTGGTCTCATCTCTTTTGAAACCGGTTGAGGCTTGAAACTATTTCGCGCTTTCGTTTCTAAATCGTATTATATGTTGGAAGTGCATAGGTAAACTAGTCAGGTGTTTATGGTGTGACCAATAAGAACAAAGACCAAAACAAAACCAAAAACACAATAGATCAAAGTTGTATACAGACAACAAAATATATAGTAGATCAAAATAATGTACAAACAACAAACAGACAAGAAACAGACAACAAATAGACAACAAGCATACAAGAAACAAGCAGCAAACAGACAACGAACAGGCAACAAACAGATAACAACCAGGAAACAAACAGAGTACAACCAGGTAACAAACCGACAACAACCAAACAATAAACAGACAACAAGCAGACAAGAAACAGGCAACAAACAGGCAACAAGCAGGCAACAAGCAGACAACAAGCAGACAACAAACAGAAACAAAACAGACAACAGAAAGGCAACAAATGGGAAACAAACAGACAACAAACAAGCAACGAACAGGCAACACACAGACACCAAACAGACAACAAACATACAACAAATAGACAACAAAAAGACAACAAACAGACAACAGATAGCAAATAGGCAACAGACAACAGGCAACAAACAGACAACAAGCAGACAACAAACATACTACAAATAGGCGACAAACAGACAACAAACAGACAAACACATACACAACAAACAGGCAAATGATAAAACAAATGTAAAGACAGCAACAAGGTAACAGATAAAATGATTGTAAAGACAACAAACAGGCAACAAACAGGCAACAAACAGGCAACAAACCAAAACAAAACACAAACCAATAAACAAAAACACAGAAAAGGAGATCAACATATGGACAACATTCGAGGACTACAAACAAATGACTAAAACAAATGACTAAAACAAATGACTAAAACAAATGACTAAAACAAATGACTAAAACAAATGACTAAAACAAATGACTAAAACAAATGACTAAAACAAATGACTAAAACAAATGACTAAAACAAATGACTAAAACAATAAACATACCAGAAAGCAAACCCAAAAAATGACCAAGGATATAGAAGAAATAAATGTCAGACCAGCTGGCAGTTTCTGTCACAGGTAGATCAATATTGCATCTGGACACTTCTCCTTCACCACGTGACATCGGCGATCACGAGATGAATTGGTGTACGCACATGGCGGATACACTTCAGTTGGCGACGCGCTATTGTCTGTCTGTTTATCTGTCTCGATGCATGTATGTCTGTCTGTCTCGATGCATGTCTGTCTGTCTGCCTCTCTGTCTCGATGCATGTCTGTCTGTCTGCCTGCCTGCCTGTCTGTCTGTGTCGATGCATGTCTGTCTGTCTCGATGCATGTATGTATGTCTGTCTCGATGCATGTCTGTCTGTATATATGTGTATATGTCTGCATGTCCGTCTGTATATATGTGTATTTGTCTGCATGTCCGTCTGTCTACCTGTGTTTCTACCTGTGTGTCTGTCTGTCTAAGTGTCTGTCTCTCTATCTATCTGCCTGTTTGTCTGTCTCTCTATCTATATCTCTAGGTGTCTGTTTATCTATGTATCTCTCTCTTGCTCTCTCTCTCTCTCTATATATATATATATATGTTTGCCTGTCTACCTCGTTATCTATCTATCTATCTATCTATCTATCTATCTATCTATCTATCTATCTATCTATCTATCTATCTATCTATCTATCTATCTATCTATCTATCTATCTATCTATCTATCTATCTATCTATCTATCTATCTACCTACCTATCTATCTATCTATCTATCTATCTATCTATCTATCTATCTAACTATCTATCTATCTATCTATTTATCTATCTTTATGCCTGTATATCTCTCTCTCTCTCTCTATTGCTTTCTCTGTCCTTCTGTCTATGTGTCTGCCTGTCTAGTTATTTATCTACCCATTTATAAATCCATCCATCAATCAATCAAACTGTCCGTCCATACACCAATCGATCCATCCATCTATCCGTCCGGCGTTTGTTTTTCTGTGTCTGTCTGTTTCACTTTCTGTTTCGATTAGTCTGTCTATCGTCCAATCGTGGCTACCAACCTGCGCACATACCTACCTTTATATTTACTAGTTTATCCTTACGTCCTTCCGTCCGTTCACTATCCCTCCATCCATCCATATACATCCATCTGTTCGTCCGTCCGTCGTTTTGTCTTTCTATCGTTATTAATAATAAATACACAAACATCAACATTTGTTTATGGACTAGTGAAAACAGGAACATTTGTTCTTTGACTGGTGAAAACAGGAACATTTGTTCTTTGACTGGTGAAAACAGGAACATTTGTTCTTTGACTGGTGAAAACAGGAACATTTGTTCTTTAACCGATGAAAACAGGAACATTTGTTCTTTGACCAGTGAAAACAGGAACATTTGTTCTTTGACCGGAGAAAAGAAAAACAAATTGTTCGCAGACCAATGAAAACAGGAACATTTGTTCTTTGACCAGTGAAAACTGGAACATTTGTTTTTTGACCGATGAAAATAAAAACAAATTTTTCGCGGACCATTGAAAACAGGAACATTTGTTCTTTGACCAGTGAAAACTGGAACATTTGTTCTTTGACCAGTGAAAACTGGAACATTTGTTTTTTGACGGATGAAAATAAAAACAAATTTTTCGCGGACCATTGAAAACAGGAACATTTGTTCTTTGACCGGTGAAAACAAAAACAAATTGTTCGCAAACCGGTGAATACAGAAACAAAATTGTTCGCGGGCCGGTGCAAACAGGAAAACAGGGACAAGTGATCGCGGAGGACCTGCGAAAATAGCAACACATTTTCCATGGACCGGTGAAAATAGAACCATTTTTCGCGGACCGCTCAGACAGAAAAAAAAATTCCATTATTGATATAGTATTTTGTCTATTAGTTGTGAAAGCTAATTTTGTAAAATGAAAACTCAATGGCATTTTAAAATATCCAGAATTCAAGAGCAGTAAATGGATACAGAGTTTCAGCAGCAATCTCGTTTCTCGCGGACCGGCAGGAAATTTCCGCGGATAGGCTGCAGTCTGAGGACCCTCGGTTGAGAGTCACTGGTTCATTCTAATATGGGATAATAATAACGGAAGAGGGTATTTGTGAAAAAGAAATCAGAAAGAGAAAATGTCTGGCGAAGACCGTATTCAACAACATCCGACACATAATGGCGTCCAGGCAGTTAAATCAAAATTTGACAATGAGAATGGGCTAATACTATGTACGGAGGCGTGTTCAAATTAAACCGGACCGAACTGCAATAAGTGAACATTCGCACAATTCGCATGATGACGTCACTTCTGGTCAATACTGCACATACCAACCGTCAAGTTTACACAATTTCATTATCCTCTAGTTTCCGTTTCCGGTAACTTCAGCAGATCCAGCTGTAAATTGGTACCTGGCTAACGACTAGAGAATGAAAAACGCAGCGGAGAATTGAACTGGCCGCTTCACTTCGCAAGGCTGTGGGTTATTACACTGAGGTGTCTAACACTTCACACACCATACGATTGTCTGCTATGGGACTGTCTTGACCTTAATACAAGAATAATACCATGGTGATGTTATCGACGATACTGATGATGTTGATGATGACAGGTACACTGAATTGGGAACATTAGTCTGACATCAAAGTAGGGAATCATGCAAAGACATGCAACACAACTGATAGTGGAATCCCTGAATTATTATTACAAGGAAAGAATCAGAAAAACCGACCCACAACAATGTCTAGAATAGAGAAGATTTCGAGAAGGTTTCGTCATAGTTGTCCATCACAAGTGATGAAGACCACTCTCTTTGTTCAGCCGTGTGGACAGTCGTATCTCTTGCTGTGTCCATCCATCACAAGTGATGAAGACCACTCTCTTTGTTCAGCCGTGTGGACAGTCGTATCTCTTGCTGTGTCCATCCATCACAAGTGATGAAGACCACTCTCTTTGTTCAGCCGTGTGGACAGTCGTATCTCTTGCTGTGTCCATCCATCACAAGTGATGAAGACCACTCTCTTTGTTCAGCCGTGTGGACAGTCGTATCTCTTGCTGTGTCCATCCATCACAAGTGATGAAGACCACTCTCTTTGTTCAGCCGTGTGGACAGTCGTATCTCTTGCTGTGTCCATCCATCACAAGTGATGAAGACCACTCTCTTTGTTCAGCCGTGTGGACAGTCGTATCTCTTGCTGTGTCCATCCATCACAAGTGATGAAGACCACTCTCTTTGTTCAGCCGTGTGGACAGTCGTATCTCTTGCTGTGTCCATCCATCACAAGTGATGAAGACCACTCTCTTTGTTCAGCCGTGTGGACAGTCGTATCTCTTGCTGTGTCCATCCATCACAAGTGATGAAGACCACTCTCTTTGTTCAGCCGTGTGGACAGTCGTATCTCTTGCTGTGTCCATCCATCACAAGTGATGAAGACCACTCTCTTTGTTCAGCCGTGTGGACAGTCGTATCTCTTGCTGTGTCCATCCATCACAAGTGATGAAGACCACTCTCTTTGTTCAGCCGTGTGGACAGTCGTATCTCTTGCTGTGTCCACTGAAATGGGTGACTTGCGCGGTGATTTGGATTAAAGTGAGGAAGAAACTGCGCCTTTTGTCAACCTCACTCACAGAGCCTAAGCTACCTTTTGCCAGTGGCAAGACATTCATCGAGACGACTGGAGATAGCATAGGATGCAGATTTTGCTTCAGGGTTACCATCGAAGCCTTTCCGTAAACATGTAACCCGCAGGGTAGAAAGGTGGGGTGGCATCTAACGGTGTTTGTCGTGCCTTTTCGATAACCACAAGAGGTCGTATGGATAACACTCAGCGTGTAAGTGAGTCTGGCATCTCTCCCCAGCTGTATTCAGCTCATAATAGTAGCATCTAAAATCCCCACACGCCAAATTCGTGAAGGTTATCCGGCAGAACTAACCCGTGAAATACGACACAGGTATAAGCGTAGTGCCATTCAGCCGGCGTCCAGACCAGGATAAACGGATGGAAGAAATCACAAAAAAAGAACGAAATAACAAGTCCAGACGGATAAAAACACCACGTTTCCGAGAACACAAGTGCAAGTCGTCGACTAGTGTGAATTCCAGGCAAATCCGGGGTCTGGCGGCATCCATAATGATCCAAAACAGTAGAGAAATGTAGACTCGCAGCCAGTTACGGCGCCATCTTTGCCAGATTTGGTTTAATCCAGGTTTATAAGATAATCAACGAAAAGATCAATTAGACTATAACAATTTCTTTAGTCCAGGTTTATAAGAAAATCAACGAAAAGATCAATTAGACTATACACATTTTTTAGTCCAGGTATATATAAGATAATCAACGAACAGATCAATTAGACTAAGAATAATTTTTTTTTTAGTTCAAAATACAGCCGCTTACCCGAACAAGAGTACACAGTCAGAAATTAATAAAAGATAATTCCAGATTAGATACCAGGGAATGATTTAAGAGCAGTACTCTGTCAACTATGCCAGCAGGATCCACAAAAAAGTGTAGTGGTGCAGTGGGTCGCATCTCATTGCAACATCCAAGGCAACGAGGAGACAGACAGACTGGCAAATGAAGGTGCAAAATTACCACAACCCGATACTAGTATGACATACGAAGAGTCAAAACGGCTTATTAGAGCTAGATACATGACCAAATGGGAAACCGAACATACTGGTTACACCAAAAACGATGCCTATTTCCAGTTGAACAGAAAAGAGAAGGTCGTGGTCTTCAGACTTCGCACTGGCCACAATAGACTTAGGTACCACCTATTCAACAAATTGAAGATAGGTGGCACCGACGAATGCCCGTGTGGTACCGGGAAAATGGCCGCTGAGCATTTGCTGCAAACCTGCCCCACATACGAGGATCAGAGAGAGCAGATGTGGCCATCACCAGTGGCAACACTAGACAAGCTCTATGGCAGTGGCGATAGACTCATGATGACGGCTGCTTTTTTTCGAAAAAATAATGGTTACTGTCTGACTGCGTACGAAGAAGAAGAAGAAGAAGAAGAAGATACCAGGGTTGTGGTTTTTTTTAGTCAGATAGTGGTAAATGCTTGGAATGCATTGTCACGGGAAATAGTGTAGACAAGGTCATGAATTCAAGAATAGATTGAATGCGCATATAATTTTCAGATCAAGTGAATGTTAAATAAACTAGTTGTATACAGACTCTGCAGAGTCTTCTAAACCAGTATAAAGAAGTTAAGTTAAATTAAGTTAGGACAAGAGAAGTGTAATATGTATAACAATAATAATAATAATAATAACAATAATAATAATAATTGGCCATCACAAGCGATGTTCTCATATGGCCATAACGACTTATTTTGGTACAGTAATCTTTGCCCAACTCGGGACACACATGTGAGGAAATGGTTGTGGAAGCGTCGTGTATTCTGCTCTTTCGGGGTTGACGCTCTCTGTGAGCCTAGCCGATAGATTTACGCTCTGAGATATGAGCATCGTGCGTTCCAGAGACACTTTCAATGAGTGTCTATAACGGTTCTTCTGACCTAATGGTTCTGAGCTCACCGTATAACAACTGCTTGTGGATGCGTTCATTCTACGAGGCGTATTCAAATGAAACCGGGCCAAACTGCAACAAATGAACATACGTACGATGCGCATGATGACGTCACTTCTGATGTAAACAGCACGTACCAACCGTCAAGTTTGCGAAGTTTCCTTTTCCTCAGACTCATAGTTTCCTCAGCAGACCGTTGAAAAAATGGCGGGTGTGATACGCAATCCGTCCAGATTGATCATCGAGCGATGATTCGGTTTCTAACAGCTGAAGGATGTCGACCAGTTGACATTCATCGCAGAATGCAGGCAGTGTATGGTGACAAAAGTGTGTCGAAAACAAAAGTAAAGAACTGGACAACGATGTTTAAAGAAGGACGTGAGTTAACTCATCAATATGCGTCTGACATGTTCTCGGAAGAGATTTCGTTAACTCACGTCCTTTTTAAACATCGTTGTCCAATTCTTCACTGTTTTGATTTCGTAAGTCAGTTTTCTGGATACTCCTCGCGAGCACATCTACCAGAAATGCAATTGAATAACGCATTATGATGTAGGCTAAACCATGCGAACACCATATTGCAGCTTACACGGTCTATTGTCATTCGCCTTTCAGATCGAATCATCCGACGAAGAAATATTTCTTTTTATTCTGTTTTTTTTCCCGTGTTCGTTTTTATATGATGCACGAAGCACAGGAAGCCTATCGCTTGGCATTCGAGCAAGTTAACCAGCAACATCTAGAATGAGTTTTCTGGAAAAGTGCTGATTGCTGGGCACGTCAACATTAGATAGTACTTGATTATTTGTAATATGGCTTTATCAGCGAATTTGGAGCATGCGCCTCAGACAGTGATTCAAACCCTGCATCTCCATCGTAGACATATCGGATCTCACACGTGTAGTACATGATGGGGCGAATGCTATATATAATTGATGGCAGGGCTTTAGAACAAGGGACCGGCTGAGAAAAAGATGGATTGATGGTGTTATAAAAAAATTAATGTGCAGAGAACGGACAGAAAATTTCGTCGCCTACACAGATGGTACACGAAAGAAGGTTACATCTCCCCACGCAGTGTCTAGCGATATGTGAACAGATTAGATGTAAACCTCTCTATACGACAACACATATTGATAGTGAGTAAATACGCGTGCTGCCATCTTCCGTCAATTGCCGCTGATGGGGGCAAACACATCTTAAATCGGTTTGGATTCCGAAATGGAAAAAAACTCGCGAATTGCGTCAATGTTTCCTGCTGATTATATTAATTGTCAAGGGCGGCTCAGATCTTCAGTCAGTGGGGCACTGTTCGACTGAGAGCAGACAGCTGCTCAGCTACTGCAATAATGTCCGATAGAGAACGTACAAATGGCTCTCATTAGTAAAATTTGGAATGGATCCATGGAGATACATATAAACTTTTGTCATTCGTAAAATCTGGACAAGATCCTTGGAGATACATATAAACTTTTGTCATTCGTAAAATCTGGACAAGATCCATGGAGATACATAAGACCGTATGTTATTAGTTTTTATTTATAATTTTTTTTATGGTTGCGTTAGACTTATTTCTCCAATCCCCATGTAGGTGTGCGTTGCATTGTGGTTTTTATTTTCCGCCTGTCGACCCAGTGCATCCGACTTCAGCATTCATTTTATGTAAGGGTCTGTTTCCTCCTGCATTTTCTAAGGGTTTGCATCCCCGGGGTAACTGCCGGTGCTGTGATGTGGATCGAACCAAGCACCTTCGGGTTGTGAGCCGTGTCACTTAACCACTAGCCCACGCCGTCCCCTGTGTTTTTTAGTAAAATCCGGAGAAGATACATGGAGATACATTTTATATTATTTCGTTATTGAAATCTGTAGAAGATCCGTTGAGATAGATAACTTATGTCATTAGTAGAATCCGGACAAATCCGTGGAGATACAAATAACTTTTTGTCTTTAGTAGAATCTGGACAAAATCGCGGAGATGCATATAACTTTATTTCACTAGTAGAATCTAGACAAAATCGCGGAGATGCATATAACTTTATTTCATTAGTAGAATCTGGACAAAATCGCGTAGATGCATATAACCTTATTTCATTCGTGGGATCTGGACAAAGTCAGCGGAGATGCATATCACTTGATTTCATTAGTAGAATTTGGACAAAGTCAGCGGAGATGCATTTAACTTGATTTCATTAGTAGAATTTGGACAAAGTCAGCGGAGATGCATGGTGACAGGCACCCCAGATCGTGAAGCACATCTTACAGAACTGCCCCGATTATAATATACTGAGAAAGCTCCTCTGGCACATAGAGACAACACTGGAAGAGAAATGCATGGACCAATATGTGAATTACAGAAGACAGTGAAGTTTGTACAAGGGACAACGTTGCAGATATAGACATATTTTGAAGTGAACGGAAGAAGCAGAGGAAGAAGTGAAGTTCAGACAAACTCCACGGAGATACATAAAACTTTATGCCAGAGTTCGTGGTGACTTCATACAGGTTTATAAGAGGAATGGATAAATTATACCATAACAAGTTTTTTTTAAAATACAGCCACCCACAATAACAAGAGGGCATAGCTACAAGTTGATTAAAGAGAGGTCCAGATTTGATATTAGGAAATCTTTTTTTGGTCAGAGAGTGGTGAATGCTTGGAATGCATTGCCAGGGGAGGTAGTGGAGGCAGGGACAGTTAATGCTTTTAAGAATAAATTGGATGCGCATAGCTTTTAGCGCAAGGTTATGTAAATGAAACTAGTTGTATACAGACTCTGCAGGGTCTTCTAAACCAGCATAAAGACGTTAAGTTAAGTTATTAGTGAAATCCGAAAAAGAGGGGACATTTTCAGCTATACCTAATATTGTTTTGTCTTGGGATAATCAGTTCTTTTATTTGCTGGAATTTCTTCCCTAACAGTCAATCGGGAAACCGTTTACAGCCCTATCGACTGGTGAGTCACTACGTTATTGTTTTTTACCGTTGACTTCACCTCTTGAGTTCTAGGTTACAAAGGCAAAGCAACAAAAGGCAAAGCCACAAAAGGCAAAGCAACAAAAGACACAGCAACAAAAGACAAAGCAACAAAAGGCAAAGCCACAAAAGGCAAAGCAACAAAAGGCAAAGCAACAAAAGGCAAAGGCCGCCGTCCATCGTAGATGATGATGGCATAATTAATTTTTCTAGCGTTATTTTTAGTAAGGATTAACTGCGCTACTTGTTATCCCCACTCTCTCGTCTCGAGCTGCCCGACCCCAGTGGCAAGACAAGGACAAGACGACTAGAGGCAACTACGAGATGCAGGGGACTCCGCATCAAGCACCCGTAAAAACCGGAGTCAAACCCACACCACCTGATCACGAGGCCGACGGCTAAACCACCTCGCCACGAAATCCCCAGGTTAAAGCGGCTCTTTATGTATCCCGATGTGTACTTAATAATGTGAATCTGGGTCTTTCTAGCTGTAGTTCAATGCGAGGCATTTTATCGGCTCACGTCAATGGGGATCATAATGAAAATCCCCACTTCGTTGACCGACTGATGTGACAAAGCATTTCTCAAGAAAATGACCAGGGCGAGGTCAGCATGTTCTAGATTACCCTGACCCTGACCTTGACTCATAAAAGCATGCCCAGAAGAGGGCGGGAATCCAGAATCGTTGCCGTGGGAAGCTAACGCTCAAACAACTCTTCTGTTAAGATCCTTATCGCTGTTTCAAGGAAGTTAATTGTCACTAAAGGAACAGATAACTCACGTACACTCGATAACGAAGAAAGAGAAGGATGAACCAGAAGGTAAGACAACTTGAAACAAACAATCAACAAAAGAAATTCGAAAAGGCAGGATATAAAGGAAACAGGGAAAACACACATGAAAGCAGCATTATCTGCAAGGGGACTGCCTCAGAGCGCTGGTGCAATATTACTGTTTTGGCATGAAGAGCTGTTGGGAATGTATTTTGATATTTTTTTTATGACATTGTTTCCGTTTCACGTTGTGTTGTCTTATCCTTAAAGCGCGTGTTTCTAAATATAGGAGACAATATTATAGAAACAAGGGTATTATTCAACAAAAAAATGGAGGAAACGCTGGTTTCTATGTATCTGATAAAACAAACATATTTACTCAGTTTTGTGTATTTGTTATGTGATGATGTCATTGCGGTGTCCTTTTAACATTTGTTTTAAAAGCCCAAAAATTAATGAATAAACTGAAACGTATGTATTTTCTTAGTCATCTTCTTTTTCTTCTTTTCTCTTTTCCCTCTGTATCTTCTTTTCCCTCTTATTTGTCTTGCTCTTTTTCTTTTTTCTTCTTCTTTTTCTTCTTCTTCTTTCCCCCACTCTTCTTCTTCTTTTCCTTGCCTTTTCTTCTTCTTTTTCTTCATGTTCATCTTGTTTTTGTTTTCCATCTGTTTCATCTTCTTCTCTTTCTTTCTTATTTCTTCTTCTTCTTCTACTGTTTTCCCTTCTTCTTTTTCTTGTCTTTTCTTCTCTTCCTTCTTCTTCTCCTTCTTCTTCTCCCTCCACCCCCTTTTTTTTCTTCTTCTTTTTCTTCTTTTCCTTCTTCTTTTTTCTTCTTTCGTCTTCTTCTTCTTCATCTTCTTCTTCTTCGTCTTTTTCTTTTCCCTTTTCTCCTTAATTTCCTTCTTCTATTTTGTTTTACTTTTCTTCTTTTTCTTCGTCGTCGTCTTCTTCGTCTTCTTCTTCTACTTCTTATTCTTCTTCTTCTTCTTCTTCTTCTTCATGTTCATCTTGTTTTTGTTCTCCATCTGTTTCATCTTCTTCTATCTTTCTTCTCCTTCTTATTCCTCCTCTTCTTCTACTGTTTTCCCTCCTTCATCTTCGTCGTCTCATTGTCCATCATGTTCTTCTTCCTCTTCTACTCCTTCTCCTCCTGCTCATCCTCCTTTCTCTTCGTCCTCTTCTTAGTCTCACCCGCAAGCAAACGAGATACTCACTTATTTCACCCTTTCGCCTTCAGACATCAACATTAACAACTCCAACAAAGACATGTCCTGAGCTGTCTTCTAGAGGCGTGTTCCATCTAGAGCCAGGAGCACAGTCCATCCGTACTCTGTATTATTTTATCTATGACCACTTTTATAGACTCCTCTTCTTCTTCATCATCTTCTTCTTCTTCTTCTTCCTCGTCTTCTTCTTCTTCTTCTTCTTTATCTTCTTCTTCTTCTTCTTCTTCTTCTTCTTCTTCTTCTTCTTCTGTGTTCGTTCTCAATCTCCCGCTACCAAGTCCTGAACAGGGCTTTGCAAGAAGCAGAATGTGGTCCAGAGAACGGAATACATAGTGTCACTAGTTTACAAATTGACTGCAATATTTGCACCTTTTGGTCCGACACATCTGTCTTCGGCAGCTTCTATGCTCTCATCTCTATCAGTCAGTCGCTGCTTGGTTTCAGCGTTGCCTCCCAGTAGAAAACATGCATTTGTGTATATTTTCTGTTTAAATGTTTGCCTTTCTGGATTCTACCGGCAAAGGCACGGCTCTTTCAACCACAGGCCGTAGTTTTTTAAGTTATGGCAGGACTATTGGCCAGTTAATGGATGCGTGTTTGTATCTGCTTGTAGCCTGTTGTTGTGCGTGTTTAACAATGACAAATTTACAGTGTCGTTTTTTTACCAACTATTTCTGTGCTAGATAAAACCTACCATGCCCAGTCAAAATGAACAGGACGTGATCTCGAAGAAAGTATTCTTGCCTGTCTGGTTTCAAACGGAATAAAGAAAGCCAAGAATAGATGGGAAAAGTGTGCCACTCTGCAGGGCGAATACATGATGTTTGCTCATCACAAGTGATGAAGACCAATCTCTTTCTTTAGCCGTGTGGACAGTCTTTTCTCTTGCTGTGTCCACTGAAATGGGTGACTTGCGTGATGATTTGGATTACAATTAGAAAATAACTGCGCCTTTGGTCAACCTCACTCTCTGGTCCTGAGCTACCTTTGGCCAGTGGCAAGATATTTATCGAGACTACTGGAGATAGCACATTATTACTCCGGATTTACCCCTAAAGCGTTTCCAGTAAATAGGTATCTTGCAAGGCAGCGGAGAGGTGATGCCATCTAACGTTGTGTGTTGTGCCTTTCCATAATCGCAAGAAGTCGTAGGGACATCACTCAGTGTGTGAGTGAATTGGGCATTTTGCCCGGGCTATGTTCTAATCCATTAAAGTCGTGACGAAATTTCACACACAACAACCGACACTGTTTGCAGCTAGGGCGAAGGGCGCGATTCTCGTAAAGTTCTGCCATGTGAAATATGACACAGGTTTAACCGTTGTGCTATTCATATAGCCACTGTCCATTCCAGGATAATCGGACGGAAGAACACACAAAAATCGAACGAATTAACCAGATCAAGTTGAAAACAACAACACGTTTCCGTGTACACAAGTGTAACACATTGACTAGTGTGAATTCTAGGAAAATCTGTGGTCTGGCGGCAGCCATAATGAATTAAAACAGCAGAGCAATGCAGACCCGCAGCCGGTTACGTCGCCATATTTGCGAGGGGGAATACATAAAGAACCACTAAAGTTCACACCAATGTCCAGGCTAGCGCCTTGATCTCTTTATAATAAAGTACAAACATTTTTCGGATCCCTCGTAGTATTCTGAACCGTTTAGTCTTTTTAATTTGACAATGGTTCTCAAACTTCTCCAGATGTTGGACGTTCCTGAACGACATGTCATACCTCACTCAGTCCGTTCAATATTCAACCACGTGTAAAAATAGAAAGTCAAGCTTTAGCGGGCAGGGCAGCTCACAAGTCCAGCAAGCAGTTTTACAGAAGACGGAAAACTTGATAGAGAAATGGGAACATAATGTCAGAAGGTCTCCGTTGTGATTTATCAATTGTCACCACAGCGTAAACACCAGAACATCAGCTTGACAGCTGGACAACAGCTCAGAAAACGGCTATTTTTAACAACTCTGAGCTACTATTGAAAGGCGAGATCCTTACGTTCTGTGTTACCATCGTCAGGCGAGGTCATCACGTTCTGTACTAACATCGTCAGGCGAGGTATTTACGTTCTGTGCGTCCATTATCAGGCGAGATCGTTTCGTTATGTGCTTCCATTGTCAAGCGAGGTCATAATGTTCTTTGCTACTAGTATCTCTGCTACCGTGTTAGACTAAGTCCTTACACTCTGTGGTATCAGTGTCAGAAGGGGACCCTACACTCTTTGTGCTACCAGTGTCAGCTGTGGTCTTCATGTTCTTTGCTATCAATGTTAGACAAGATCCTTACACTCTATGGTTTCAGAATCACACACGATCACTAAATTATGTGCTACCAGTGTCAAACATAATCCTTACACTCTGTTCTACCAATGTCAGACTAGATCCATACACTGTCCTGCCAGTGTCAGACTAGGTCCATACACTCTGTTCTACTAGTGTCAAACTAGATCCATACACTCTGTTCTACCAATGTCAGACTAGGTCCATACACTCTGTTTTACCAGTGTCAGACTAGGTCCAAACACTGTACTACCAGTGTCAGACTAGGTCCATACACTCTGTTCTACCAGTGTCAGACTAGGTCCAAACACTGTACTACCATTGTCAGACTTGGGTCCAAACACTGTACTACCAGTGTCAGACTAGGTCCAAACACTGTACTACCAGTGTCAGACTAGGTCCATACACTCTGTTCTACCAGTGTCAGACTAGGTCCATACACTCTGTTCTACCAGTGTCAGACTAGGTCCAAACACTGTACTACCAGTGTCAGACTAGGTCCATACACTCTGTTCTACCAGTGTCAGACTAGGTCCAAACAATGTACTACCAGTGTCAGACTAGGTCCATACACTCTGTTCTACCAGTGTCAGACTAGGTCCATACACTCTGTTCTACCAGTGTCAGACTAGGTCCATACACTCTGTTCTACCAGTGTCAGACTAGGTCCATACACTCTGTTCTACCAGTGTCAGACTAGGTCCATACACTCTGTTCTACCAGTGTCAGACTAGGTCCATACACTCTGTTCTACTAGTGCCATTCTCTCAGGCTGTTGAACATCTTCTCTCTCACTGCCTTTCTCTGCCTCTCTAGCCTGTTATCGTTCCCGTTGTCACAACGTGCCCCAATCCCCCTTTTCCCATAACATGCCCGTAAAAGTATGACTGCCTTGTTCTGATCCTTGCAATGAGTTGTCTTTGCGTGTGTTCCTCTTCGAGTACTGTATCATTGGTCTCCCATGCAGTTCATGGGATCCCCAACGTTCTTCTGTAAAACCCTCATCACCGTTTCTTCCCAAAATCTATGCGCTGGCTAACTTATTGTCCATGATTGACTACCATATGTCAGTACTGGTTCCACGTAGCATCCAAGGAATCTCTTATTCAGTTCCAGAAATATTTTTACAGGAAACGTTTGGACATACAAAAAACGGATGTGGTGAGGTTACAATTCCGTTATGACATCAGCGGGATATTATGTAATAATACATCTGACACGTAAAACGCAAATGTTAGATCTAATGTTTTTCGCGCATACATTTGAATCGTGTCTGCATAAATCAGCTGCGCAAGATAAGAGCATATATAGATAAGAGGATTGTATTAACAAGAGAATTATATAGATAAGAGTATTATTAGGATAAGAGCATTATATAGATAAGAGTATTGTATTGATAATATCATTATATAAATAAGAGTATTATATAGAAAAGAGTAATATATAGGAAAGAGTATTATACAGATACGAGGATTATATAGATAAGAGTATTATATAAATAAGAGTATTTTATAGATACGAGGATTATATAGATAAGAGTATTATATAGATAAGAGTATTATATAAATAAGAGTATTTTATAGATACGAGGATTATATAGATAAGAGTATTATATAAATAAGGGTATTAAATCAATAAGAGTTTGATATAGATACGAGTATTATATAGATAAGAGTATTTTATAGATACGAGGATTATATAGATAAGAGTATTATATAGATAAGAGTATCATATAGATAAGAGTATTATATAGAAAAGAGTAATATATAGATAAGAGTATTATATAGATAAGAGTATTATACAGATACGAGGATTATATAGATAAGAGTATTATATAAATAAGAGTATTTTATAGATAAGAGTATTACATAGATAAGAGTATTACATAGATAAGAGTATTACATAATTCAAGGCGTGCACTAAGACAATAGACATAAATAATTCCAGTCCGGGATTAATGATAGTACAACAAGCTGTTACACACGCACTGTAACTAGCACATGTGCATCCAGGTTTGGGCTCAGTAGTACACATACAGACTCGTAGGTTCGAGGATGCCAAGGTACGAGAGTGCAAAAGTTCAAGAGTGCAAAGGTCCGAGAGAGCCAAGGTCCGGGAGTACAAAGGTCCGAGAGTGCAAAGGTCCGAGAGTGCAAAGGTCCGAGAGAGACAAGGTCCGAGAGTGCAAAGGTCCGAGAGTGCAAAGGTCCGAGAGTGCAAAGGTCCGAGAGAGACAAGGTCCGGGAGTGCAAAGGTCCGAGAGTGCAAAGGTCCAAGAGTGCAAAGGTCCGAGAGTGCAAAGGTCCGAGAGAGCCAAGGTCCGGGAGTGCAAAGGTCCGAGAGTGCAAAGGTCCGAGAGAGACATGGTCCGAGAGTGCCAAGGTCCAAGAGCGCCAAGGTCAGAGAGTATCAAGATCCGAGAGCTCAAAGGTCAGAGAGTCCAAGGGTCCGAGAGTGCAAAGGTCCGAGAGTGCAAAAATCCGAGAATGTCAAGGTCCGGGAGTGCAAAAGTCCGAGAGTGCAAAGGTCCGAGAGAGACATGGTCCGAGAGTGCCAAGGTCCAAGAGCGCCAAGGTCAGAGAGTGTCAAGATCCGAGAGTTCAAAGGTCAGAGTGTCCAAGGGTCCGAGAGTGCAAAGGTCCGAGAGTGCAAAAATCCGAGAATGTCAAGGTCCGGGAGTGCAAAGGTCCGAGAGTGCAAAGGTCCGAGAGAGAAGTTAAGAACAGTGGAAGTGATAGTCCGGATAATTGAAGACAAGTGTTCAGAGGATGGCTAAACAATTCAGATAAAAAACAAAACTTAAAGAGCATTGTATGCACATGTCTGAAATTGTTGAAATAAAGCAGTACCAGAAAAGCAGAGATGAAAGAGTTAAGGCGAACACTTTGGCGCAGGGTTCATACCATTGATCAGTATCAATGGGTTTGAGAATGGGCGTGGGTGGTGGGGGGGGGGGAGGAGGAAGAGGGAGGTGCTGGCATGTTCCATTTAGAGCTATGAGAATATATTTTATGGTGAATTGTGATTTACAGAAGGGGAGAACAGTAAGTTAAAGAGTAAGGAGGAGAACTGGAGGAGGAGAAAAGAGGAATAGGGAGAGATACAGGGTTAATGTGAGGGATGAATAGGAGGAGATAAAGGGGAGAATGAGTGGTGAAAAGGAAGAGATCAAGTGGAGAACGAGTGGTGAATAGGAGGAGATAAATGGAGAAATGAGGAGTGAATAAGAAAAGATAAATTGGGGAATGAGGGGTGAAGATAAACGGGAGAATGATGGGTGAAAAGGAGGAGATAATAGGGAGAATGAGGCGTGAAAAGGAGGAGATAAAAGAGAAAATGAGGGGTGAATAGGAGGAGATAAAGGGGAGAATTAAGGGTGAATAGGATAAGATGAAGAGAAGAATGAAGGATGAATAGGAGGAGATAAAGGGGTGAATGATGGGTGAATATGAGGAGATGAATGAGAATGATGGGTAAATATGTGGAGATAAATAGGTGTATAGGAGGAGATAAAGGGGTAAATGATGGGTGAAAATGAGGAGATAAATGGGTGAATGATGGGTGAATAGGAGGAGATAAAGGGGTGAATGATGGATGAATAGGATGAGATAAAGAGGTGAATCATTGGTGAAAAGGAGTAGATAAGGGGGTGAATGATGGGTGAATAGGAGGAGATAAAGGGGTGAATGATGGATGAATAGGATGAGATAAAGAGGTGAATCATTGGTGAAAAGGAGTAGATAAGGGGGTGAATGATGGGTGAATAGGAGGAATCGGAGAATGATGTGTGAATAGGAAATAAAGGGATGAATGGGAGAAGATGAATGGGAGAATGATGGGTGATTAGGAAGAGATATAGGCAAGTCAGGGGTGAATATGAGGAGATAAAAGGGGGAATGAGGTATGAATAGAATAAGGGGAGAATTAAGGGTGAATATGAGGAGATAAAGGGAATAATAAAGGGTGAATAGGAGGGGATAAAGGGAAGAATGAGGGCGCAACTGTAGGAGAATGTGTAGAATACGGATGGAAACAGGAAGAGATATAGGGAGTGAGTTTGGAAGCAAGAAGGAGAGTAAGTGAAGAATGAAGGACAATTTGAGAGATGAAGGTGTTGAGTAAGGACGGAAATAGGATGAAATAATGGGCAAGTTAAGAAGACAAATGGTAAAATATAAATGGGGAAAATGAGGGGAATACGAGGAGATAAAGGGGAGAATGAGAGGGGAATAAGAGGGGATAAAGGGGAGAATGAGTGAGAATAAGAGGAGATAAAGGGGAGAATGAGAGGGGAATAAGAGGGGATAAAGGGGAGAATGAGTGAGAATAAGAGGAGATAAAGGGGAGAATGAGTGGGAATAAGAGGAGATAAAGGGGAGAATGAGTGGGAATAAGAGGAGATAAAGGGGAGAATGAGAGGGGAATAAGAGGGGATAAAGGGGAGAATGAGTGAGAATAAGAGGAGATAAAGGGGAGAATGAGTGGGAATAAGAGGAGATAAAGCGGAGAATGAGGAGGGAATAGGAGGGGATAAAGGGGAGAGTGAGTGGTAATAAGTGGAGATATAGGGGAGAATGAGGGGGGAATAGAAGAATGGGAATAATAAGCCGGGAATAAGGAATAAGGAGAAGAATAAGATTTGACGAAATAAAAGAAGAAAAAGTCGAAGAAGAAAAAGTTACCGAAGAAGAAGAAAACGAGAAAAAAGGGGGGAGAAGAATTGTATCTAAAGATATCGTCCAAGATTTTCTCTTAGTTTTTAGTTTATTTTCTGATTGGCAATAAGCGAGAGATATTTTAGTTGGAAGAAATTATTCCATATTTTCTCAAAATGAATCAATAAATTACATGTAAAGACAATACGGCTAGAATGTTTGATACCTGAACTCGAAACGTTCTGCTATATCCAGTTGTAAATGGGAACCAGACTTGCAGAGAGAGAGAGAAAGAGAGAAGGCAAGGTGACAGGAATGAGAATTGGTCACCTCCATCTAAAGAAAAGCGTAGACGTCGATCAATAAAGTGTCTAGCACTTCATCCCTGACTGCAGACTCCGTTATAGGGCCTTATGTTAACCTCTGTTATGTTCACCTTTGAGTTTTAAGTTATCGAGTGACTCAATGATTGACAGTTGTTGTTTGATACTAATCTTCTTCTTCTTCTTCTTCTTCTTCTTCTTCTTCTTCTTCTTCTTCTTCTTCTTTTTCTTTTTCTTCTACTTCTTCTTTTTCTTCGTCTTTATAGTCTTCTTCATCGTCATCTTCTTCCTCTTTATCTTTTTTCTTTTTCGTTTTCTTCTTCTCCGTCTTCTCCATTTTCTTTTTTACCTTTTTTAATTTTTTTCATATTCTTCGACGTCTTCTTCCTCAATTTTGTTCTTGTTTCTGCTTGTCTTGGTATACCTGGAATACTTGGAATCCTGGTATTTAAACAGGCATGGCGTCGGCTGTATTTAGTAGGTATTTTAACAACTTCTTGTGGCTTACTAGGCCTAGGGGAAGATACAAACGAGTAGATTATTAAGCTATAATCCTTGTCCTGGCAGCGGCCGTTAAGCCTACTCTCTTCGATTTTTAATTGCCATGGTGCCACGTGCTTGACACTGAATACGGGAGTCCGATCTCACTACCCAGAGATTAAAGCAATTTATACCAGAAGATCCACGTGAACAAATCTACCGTGATTCGAACCCACCACTTCCGGCACTCGAGGCGGATACCTTACCTCGAGACCACTGATCCCCTCTGCTTGTCTTTGTCTTTCTTTTCTATCTCTTTTTTCTTCTTTTCCTTGTTCTTCTTCTTCTTTTTCCTCTTCTTCCTCTTCTTCTACTTCCTTCTTGTTGTTCTTCTTATTTTTCTTCTTCTTCCTATTCTTTTTCTTCTTCTTGTTGTTGTTCTTCTTCTTCTTATTTTTCTTCTTCTTCTTTGCACGAGTTCAAACTTCAACTTGAATATATCTACAGCCTGCTGTCTGAGACTATTGCTATCTCCGTATATCTTGTCCAGGAATGGTATCGTTGGTACCCAAATGCTTTCCATGTTCCTCGCTGGTTGGACACCTTTGTAGCAGACGCTCAGCAGTCATGTTATGAGTGCCTCAGACACATTCATCTGTATGCCCTATTCTTAGTTTATTGACCAGATGGTATCTCAGTCAGTTGTGTTATGTACCGAGCCTAACGATTATTGTCTGCTCACCTCTATTGAGCTGGTAAATTGTATCATTTGATTGTTGACCCTGCCTCCAAATTATCTCTGTATCTACACCTGGGAAACCTCTTGAATTCTTCATAAATTATACCATGTCAGGCACTCGTGCTGCACTTCATTTAATCTTGACCACGTTTCTTTGTTAGCAGGTTACAGTGGCTCATATAACATTCCGAGGATTACTTGAGAAGGTAGAACGGAGTTCTCCTAGCTGTAGTGTAATGTTAGACATTTCAGTAAACTCAACATTATGGGGATTACATTTACTATCCCCTGCTCGTTGACCAGAAAACACAACACGTTTCTATGACCCCGATCGAGGAAGGAAGTCGAGGTTTCGATCAGTATGTTTCACCTGACCCTGATCACTCTTCGCTCATATCAATATTAATACACACAAGAGATAAGACTAGGAAATGAGGAATTCCGAATGAAATTTGGAACAAAGCCATGCACGACATAAAGAGACCCAAAGAGAATGACATGGTCTGTTCATTTGGAAAGATTGTGTCAAAGCGTTTGCGTGGCTGAAGCATTTATCCTCAGACTTCAGGACTCCATAACGAATGGAAGAGGAAGAAAATGATGGATTGATTGTGCTAAAGAAACACTACAATGTCGTGGATTGGAAAAATCAGTGGTTAGATAGATGGCGCAAGAAAGACGTTTGCAACTCGCTGGGCGTCTAATGGAAGAAGTCAACACACGAGATGAGATGAAGAGTTCTTGTTTTCGGATGTCTGCAAAGTGTAAGTTTACTGTTTTGTCCGCCCTGAAAAAGACGTTAAGTGGTTGGTTGCAGTAGCTTACTTCCCAATCCCGAGCGTGCTGATGAAGGTTGTGCTATGCTTGGCTTCATATGCGTGTCACTCACTACAACGGGGATCGCGTTGATCCCTCACCCCGTTAGCCAGAGTTGCCATGGAAACAGCATGTATCCCGTGACGGCTACGAATAAGCCGAGGTCAGGATCTTGGCCAGTATGTTTTGCCTGACCCTGATTAACATGTCTGATCAGTATGTTTTACCTGACCCTGACTAACATGTCTGATCAGTATGTTTTACCTGACCCTGACTAACATGTCTGATCAGTATGTTTTACCTGACCCTGACTAACATGTCTGATCAGTATGTTTTGCCTGACCCTGACTAACATGTCTGATCAGTATGTTTTACCTGACCCTGACTAACATGTCTGATCAGTATGTTTTGCCTGACCCTGACTAACATGTCTGATCAGACACTAGTCTTCCTCCCCGAGATAATTAGTAAGTTGTATGCGAAAGTACGTCGGAAAGTAGGTCACACATTGACGAGATAGCTGAAAAATTGGATTGGTAGTTTCTAAATGTGTGACAACAACATCCAGTGCTGTGATTACTGTAGGTAGTATATGTTAGGTGTCATATGCACCTTCGCAGCTCAGATGCAAAATGGCGACTGTGCTAGCAAAGTGTACTTCTTCTTCTTCTTCTTCTTCTTCTTCTTCTTCTTCTTCTTCTTTTTCTTTTTCTTCTTCTTCTTCTTCTTCTTCTTCTTCTTCTTCTTTTTCTTCTTCTTCTTCGTACGCTGTCAGACGTCAACTTGTATTTGTTCGAAGAAAGCAGCTGTCATCCTGAGGCTGTCGACACTGCCATAGAGCCTGTCTAGTGTTGCCACTGGTGATGGCCACATCTGCTTTCTCTGATCCTCGTATGTCGGGCAATGTTGCAACAGATGTTCAGCGGTCATTTTCCCGGTGCCGCACGTGCATTCGCCAGTGACACCTATCTTCAGTTTATTGAATAGGTGGTACCTCAGTCTGTTGTGGCCTGTGCGGAGTCTGAAGACCCCGACCTGCTCTCTTCTGCTCAATTGGTAATAGGCATTATTTTTGTGTGTAGCCAGTATGCTCTGTTTCCCATTTGAGCATGTATCTGGCCCTAATAAACCTTTTGGACTCTTCGTAGGTCACACTAGAATCTGGTTGTGGTAATCTTGCACCTTTTTTGCCAGTCTGTCTGCCTCCTCGTTGCCTTGGATGTTACAGTGGGATGGAACCTACTATAGCACTACTCTTTTGAGTGTGGACTGCTGGCCTGTCAGCATTGCTTCAACTGCAGCCTTCAGTGCCTCTGCCTCCGGTCTTGAAATTGCTTGAGAATTTTCCAGTTGCCACTGACAGTGTTATTTTCCACCATTTGGTAGGCTCAGGAATACCCCTGCCCCTCCATTCTTTGTTGCATTTGTTACAGAACCGTCGGTGTATACATGGGTCCAGTCCATGCTTGGGTAGTTTTTCGCTATGTACCTCAGGGTTATGCCTCTTCTTTCTATTTCAATCTGGCTGTTCTTGTTTCCAATACCTGGTATATTTTCTACACCTCCGGAATGATATGCTTCTTCCATGTGGGTTTGCGTACAGTAGGGATGGGCGTTGGTGTTGGTATGGTGTTCATAGGGTCTTCGTTCATCTTTGCTTTGGCTATTTCTGCAAAGTTTCCTCTCTTTAGTTTCACTTTTCCAAATCTATTTAGTCTCTGATGCATTGGGTGATCTGTCAGTCTTCTGAGTTTCTCTGCTTGCTGCTCGGCTCTGCTGTCTCTTCCATCGATCATGAATTGCAGATTTAACAAAGTGTCCTATCAATAAGCAACGTGCTGTGCGTGTCTTATTTTTAGCTACATGATTTTCGTCAGAGAATATTCACAAGAAAATGCTACCTGTTCAATGTTAGAAGTGTTTGACGAGCAAAAAGATGTATAACAGGATCGGTGCATTTTCTCAAGAGCTCTCAAATATTGCTAATGAAACCCGACCTGGTCGTCCTGTTTAAATTGCAACAGAAGCGTTTGTGAGCGGGGTGGGGAGATGATTCGAAATGACAGACGAGTAACGATAGAGATGTTTAGCAAATGCATCAGCGTGTTCACATGGTTTAGTCTACAGCACAAGTGAATGATTCCACATTGGCACTCGATCGTTAAGGACATAGAGGTTGAAAGCGAAGTGAAATTCCTTTCCCGGTGATGACAGCCAGACTTTTGAGGAGATGGACTAAGAATGGAACCCAGGTCCTCCGGGTTCTGGAGTTTCGGCACATAACTTACATTTCTATTTAAGTGAACACGATTAGGAAAAAATTACGAGAAAAATAAAAAACGTACTCAAAAAAATAGTAACGAATGAAAATCTTCATAAAATTAAGAAATAATTACGACCAAAATTATGAAAAAAATTACGTAAAAATTTCGAAAAAAAGCTCACGTGACTATCAGTGGTAAACACCGAAAGTGGCCATTAGTATGAGTAAGTAAATCAGGGGTGGAATTCTGAACGAAAGATGGATGCAGGCCGGCTGAAGTGGAGAGAGTTTACTGTTGCCCTTAAAGACACTCTCAGCGTGATGGTCCCCAGCTCTATTGTCCAGTCACTGACCAACGATCGAAGAAGTCCTTTTCATTTTCTATTTCTTCCCCTTTTTCTTATTCTTTATATTGTCTTATTTCTTCACCATTTCCTATTTCTTCACCATTCTCTATTTCTTCACATATTTTGTTTCTTCACCATTCTCTATTTCTTCACCATTTCCTATTTCTTCACTATTTCCTATTTCTTCACCATTTCATGTTTCTTCGTCTTTTCCTGTTTCTCCGTCTTTTTCTTTTGTTTGGGATTTTCTATTTCTTTTTTTTTTTATTACCTTCTGTACTTTCTATTGTTTTCACATTTTTCTAAAAGCTTTCCTCTTCTTCGGCTTCTTTTTCTTCTGCTTAATTCTTCTTTTTCTTACTATTATTTTTCTTATTATTTTTTTCTTCATCGTTATGAGCTCCGTCTTCTTTTTTAACATCTTTTTCTACTTCATTTTTCTCCACTTCTTGTTTTTCTTCTATCCTTCTTCTTCACCAACAACTTCGTGAGTTTCGGTGGTCTAGGAGTTGTGATCTCAGTTTACAATCTCAACATAACAGGTTTGAATCACATCGACACACCTAGATTGTCCTAGGTATTTCCATGGCATGGACGCTTCTTTCAGTTAACCCAACAATAAATGGATACCTGATAAATTCAGGGGCGAAATTTCATGGCCACCAAGGGAATTACTGAGTTCGTGTTCTGTCACCTACATTGTCAACAATTGGCTTAGCTTGACTCTGTTCGTTCTCAATCTCCCGCTACCAAATCCTGAAAGGGCTTTAGTAGCAGAATGTAGTCCAGAGAACGGAATGCGTTGTGTCGTAGTTTACAGCTTGACTGTAATATTTACACCTTTCGGTCCAACACATCCAACTTCAGCAAGTATTTTTTGAGTACCGGGTTAGCATTTCCTCTTCGATCCCTTCTCCTTAGCCAGTCTGCCCTGCTGCAGCCTGTTATCCAGGATCACCGCGTGGAAGAGTAGAACGGTCTTGGCAGGTCTGGTTCGCTGGCCCTGACGCTAGCAGTCAGCTATGGGTCACTGACCGCTTCAGCTCATGCGCTGCTCAGCATCTTGATCCCTTCAGCAATTAAAGACACCTAGCACAAGTGGGGCGCCACGTTGCAATGGTGTCTCTTCTATAAACCATTTTACATTAAATTTATTAGCATAATCAGCGGCCTCTTCACCATCTGCTTCTTCTGTCTCATCCTTGCCGGCAGCACGCGACATTTCATTGTGTTGTGCGATTTGAAGTCTAACTATACAGAGATCACATACAGTGAGACAAAAGCCTTTATCAGGGCAACGTACAGTTCAAAGTGGAAGGAAGATCACCCTGGCTACATGGAGAGCGATGGCTGCCGTCGGCTCTCTAGGCGGGATCGGGTGGTAATTCTCCGGCTACGCACGGGTCACGGCAGACTTGAATACCATCTGTACAACAGGTTCAAGACTGGCACTACGTAGCTTTGTGCCTGCGGCGCGGCCCCCATTGGGGCAGAACATGTTTTGCAGTCCTGTTCGCTGTGTACCGACAGAAGAGGTGGCGTTTAACGACAGCCAGTGTCTTTCCACGAGAGGCTGTACGGAAGCGTGCAGAGCCTTGGGTCGACTGCTGCCTTCGATAGAGTCATTGACGTTGAGGTCTGAAGATGAACGGGGAAGAAGAAGAAGAAGAAATGTAACTCAATGACCTACTTTAAACGCTAGTTTATTTTACACAAGACGGATGAACTTTTGAAATCCAGGATAATCCACTTTCGCACTTTAGGAAAAAACAAATTAACCAACAATGGCGTTCAACGCCTGAGAGAGTCACAGGGCACAGGAATGTCAGTCTGAAGCGACAGCTTGGTTCTATTTTCAGCTGGACTTCGACAACCGGAAGCCAGATGAATTAACATGCCAGCTACTAGAGACGGTATATGTCAGTGGTGACTGTGGCTGCCATGTTGGTTCCACTTGTGCTGTTGCCTAGCAGCACACTCCAGACAGTTGAAGTCAAAATTGAAGAAATCGTGGCTCGAACTCTCTAGAAATTGGAGACGATGAGGTTGGAGTGTCGTATATGAAATTTATAAGTTAACTTTCACAAACAATCTTTCTTTACTTTGAATTCTTCAACACCTGTACTTACTTTCCTTTTCAATTTAGTTATCGCCATAAACGACGAAATAAGCTGACGATTCCTTTCTAGGATCAAGCGGGTTGGATCTGTGTTGTAGGCCCGTTTCAAACTTTTTCTGATAAACATTCAGATTTCCGAAAAAAACGACAGCTACGTTAATTTAACTAGAGACGAGCACGTCATCATCTTCAGACCGAGAACTAGACATAACCGACTAAAAGGTGATCTTTTCAACAAAATTAAGATTTTGGACATAGGACTAGTGTCCATGTGGGGAGTTTACCATGACCGTTGAACACAAAGCTGAATAGACTGAGGTACCACCTATTCAACAAATTGAAGATAGGTGGCACCGACGAATGCCCGTGTGGTACCGGGAAAATGACCGCTGAGCATTTGCTGCAAAACTGCCCGACATACGAGGATCAGAGAGAGCAGATATGGCCGTCACCAGTGGCAACACTAGACAAGCTCTATGGCAGTGTCGACAGCCTCAGAATGACCGCCGCTTTTTTTCGAAAAAATAATGGTTACTGTCTGACTGCGTACGATGAAGAAGATGACGAAGAAGAAGAAGAACACAAAGCCGCACGCTCACGCAGGAAGATAAAGAACATTACTGGCCACGCGAGACAGATACGAGACAAAAGATGAAAGAAGACGAAAGAAGACGTGGAATATACACAAGATGCGACCTACTACAGCCAGCTATAGAAATACACTTACATTCTTATTTTACTGGATGTAGTAACAGGATGTAATCCTTTTCAGATTGGATGGAATTAACGGAATTCTTGAAATGAAAATATATTCCCATTTGGGTGATCCTTCCAAGATCGTGGCCCTAATTACGCAGTTTTTTAGCGGTTTCAATCCGTCCATCTATGATCATCATCATCATGTGCGCTGTTAGATATCATTGCCGATCTACCCCTCCTCTTATCACACATGTCATTTGTCAGCCCCACCGTTGATCGTCTCCCATGACATCTTCCAGCTCTTCCCTGTGATCCTGCCAGCTGTCACCGTGTGTTCCAACCGGCCACTTTTATGAAATGCCCGAAAAAGGATGTCTGCTTTGTCCTGATTTTATTCTGGCTATTTGCCTGTGTCTCTTCAAACGTAGCGTGGCCTAGGGGGGAGGAGTCTGATTCAGAATACCAACATACCTGGTTCGAATCCCGCTAGTGTCGTTTGGCAGACATGAGATTTTGTACGCTTCTCCGCAAACCGAAAGAAATGGCAGCCTATCGTATTGCACACTTGCCAAGATAGACTAGTAAAGTAAAGTAAAGTAACCCATAGCATTAATGCCGTAGGGGTGTGAGGTGTTAGCGACCTCACATTTCAAAGGTTCGGCTATATGAGGGCGGTAGCCATCTCCTCTCCCTCGCCGCTTTTACCCGGGGCCGTTACGTTCTGAAAAAAACATTTCCGCCTCAACTGGGGAATAAACTCAAGACCACTCAGATGCGAAACCAGAGCGCTAACCACTACGTAACTCCCAATATAGATTACAACAGCCAAATATGTTGGCCGCCATAATAAGGGACGTTCAGCAAAGGACATGTTACTTACTTTATTTTTTACTTTTCAAACTTCACGTCGCTAGTGTTCTTAGCCGTCCAGAAATTCTCAACGTACGGCCCATCTCCCACAGCCTGACCGCCAATCCTACCCCCAAATCTCCCACAGGAAATAACAATCTTTTTTCACACGCAATTCAGTAGTAAATTCAAATGATCGTGTCAGTTAAAAAAAAAGAGTCTTGCGACATGGGATTCGACCTAATTCTCTCATTGTCACCAGCCAAGCAGCGGTGCCATTCGGCCAGGCGCTCCTCTGTCTATTGTGTCAGTATTCCGGTTAAACAATATAATTGAATAGCGTTGAGCGGGATTTAAAGGTCACGTGGTATCCCACACATGCGCAATAGAATTGGGTTGCAAGGTCGCCATTTTTCTAATTTGTCGGTTGTTGTTGAAGGCCGACAATGCATGTGTTTACTCTTTCCCGCGTCCTGAAAAGGGCGTTACAGCGACGGGTTGCAGTAGCTTTTCTTACATCCCGAGCGTGCTGATGAAGATGGACCGGGGCGATCCAGGCTGTTCTGATATGATTGGCTTCATCTGCGTGACGCTCAGTACTTCGGGGCCCACGTCAATCCCCACTCATGTGAAACTAACTGATCAGTCAATGGTTGTCAGGGTCTGGTGAAACTAACTGATCAGTCGATGCTAGTCAGGGTCAGGTGAAACATGCTGATCAGTCAATGCTAGTCAGGGTCAGGTGAAACATACTGATCAGTCGATGCTATTCAGGGTCAGGTGAAACTAACGGATCAGTCGATGCTAGTCAGGATCAGGTGAAACATACTGATCAGTCGATGCTAGTCAGGGTAATGTGAAACTAACTGATCAGTCGATGCTAGTCAGGGTCATATGAAACATACTGATCAAGTCCCCACTTAATTTTTAAGCAATTCTAACTTGAAATAGACGGTTTCGTAGCAGTCTGGATAGCAGAAGGGGATCGACCCTGCTACCCTGTTAGGCGTATGCTTACCGATGAGCCCCACATTCAGGAAGACCACCTCTTCGTGTGCCCATCGGGATGTTAGGAGAACCACTGTGACTCTCCGCCAAAGAAAGTTGTCAAAAGTACCAAGTGGCATTAGAAACAGTAACAGCAACGTCTCTGAATATAGCCAGCATTCCACATGAAGTAAGGAATGAAGTCTTGGATCCGTGGAGCTATTCTTTTGGCACGTCATTTGTTTGACGAAAGACTACTGACAGAGTTCTCGAATGCTATGTATCAGTTGTATCCAAATGTCGACATTCTTGTCTTTCGAATTTTACATCCATTTGATGTTGCAGATCTCTGCGAAAGAGGCTTTTCAGCGCGTTTTCTTTCGAAAATAGAATCGCAGAAACCAACCATCAAATCCACACAGTCGCTATGTTCACATCAAATGTCACAGGAAAATTACATAAAATGTATAAATAAGGCTTGCCCCTAGATAACGAAATTCACATCTACTGGTAATAACACGCTTTCAGCCATCTTAAACACCCGTATCAAGTGTTAAGAGTCTCTATTTAAAAGTTGAATCATATCCAGTATATAACTCAGGATAAACGGAACAATAGATTTTCAACTGCCTTTTTCAGAGTACATAAGCAGATGACGCCATCTTTGTTGCTATATGACATCATCATCTATACATACATCCACACACACACACACACACACACACACACACATACATACGCTAACAAACACACACACTCACACACACACGCAATCACACACACTCACACACACGCAATCACACACACCCCAACACGACGACAAATCAACAAATAGGTCACACGTGACTACATTTTTGTTTTTAAATTAATGAAATACAAACTTGAACACAATATCGACATCCGGAGAATGTCACACATCAAGGATGTCCTACAGTACGTCGACCATTCAACACACCGCTGGTCAGGTCATATAGCTAGACGACAAGACGAAAGATGGAGTACCATAACCACTATGTGGTACCCGCTCGACAAAAAAGAGACCTTGGGGACGGTCCCCAACTCGCTGGCGAGATTAACTAGACAAGCACAACACACACGACCCCACAACAGACAGACTACTACCCGACTAGACAACAAGCACATGCACAGAAACGACTGGAATCAGAGCTGGAACACGCTCAAGGGTGACCACCCGTTGACGAAGAATGGGTCGAACTAAAAACTAAGACTAAGACTTGAAAACTATTTATGCTTGCAGTTATATTGACCCTAATTACTCCAGATAATTTCAACCAAGTGTTATATATTTATCGCACCGCTGTATTAGCGCAAGTATATGCCCATTTGGTTGATGTTGTATTAGCATTATGATGTAGGCTAAAACATGTGAACACTTTATTGCAGTTGTTACACCGTCTTTCGTTACTCGCCTATCAGCTTCCCCACCCACTACAGATATGCTTCTGTTGCAGTTTGAACACGACGACCTGATCGGGCTTCATAAGCAATTTGCAAGCGTCCTTGAAATAATACATTCACTCAGCTATCCACAGCTTTACCAGACAGGTACTTCTCACCGTAAACGAGAAGCATTTCCTTATCAATATCCTTCTCAGAATGTTCTTTTGCCGAGAAATAAAACACAACATGAACCTTGTTTTTCAACAAACACTCTTAGAGCATGGATGCCATTTTGTATTTGAACTGCGCATGTACATGCGACACATAACGTTTACTACATGCAGTAATCACAACGCTAGATGTTGGACACCTATAGAAACTTCTTCTTCTTCGTACGCAGGCAGACAGTAACCATTATTTTTTCGAAAAAAGCGGCGGTCATCCTGAGGCTGTTGCCACTGCCATAGAGCTTGTCTTGCAGTTCCACTGGTGATGGCCACATCTGCTCTCTCTGATCCTCGTATGTCGGACAGTTCTGCAGCAGATGTTCAGCGGTCATTTTACCAGTACCGCATGGGCATTCGTCGGTACCACCTATCTTCAATTTGTTGAATAGGTGGTACCTCAGTCTATTGGGACACCTATAGAAACAATCAACTACATTTTCTCAGCTTTGCAATGTTAGTTTGGGACCTACTTATTGACCTACCCTCATATATATATATATATAGAAACACGTACCAACACATAAACAGAAAGATGATATTGAATTTAAAGAACAAAAACCAAATTAAAAAGGGAAGACGAAGACGAATAGTAACGAACCAACATGTACTAGCAGCAGCAGGTGTGCTAATGAAGGATAGAGTGGACAGTCATTGTGTCGTGTGCTATATCCTTTGTATTTCTATTGTGGTTGTTTTGGTTATGATTCGTTATTTGTTTTATTTGTCCATGACGAAGGACGTGGCAATAATGTGGGGTTCGTTGTGTTTCTGTCACGCTATAATTAACTTGGCAGTTTGAAATCGAAAAGAGTAGGTAAATGGCCGCTGCGCGGACACACATTCTAGTTACAAATCTATCGACATTATTTTTATCTTTCCACAGGCCTTATAAGCCGCGGGAAGTTTTAGAATACCTACTACATATAGCCGAAACATTTGGATTTCTGGCAACAGACATTGACATGCCTGTTTCAATACCAGGATCCCAAGTTTTCCATGTATAGTCGACTTGAAAAAGTGAACCGCTTCAAGTATCTTGACTCAATAATCAGTCTTGATGGATCAAAATTAGAGGTCCTAGTCAGAATAGCAGAAACAGCAGCAACGCTTGCGCGATTCAAACATATATGGAAAGATATACGACTCTCACGCCATAAAGGTCAGACTAATGCACTCACTGGTTCTTCCGATGTTCATCTACGCCTGCAAAACATGGGACAATTACAGCAGACCTCATTAGAAGAATCTAGACCACAGAGATGAGATGTATTAGAAGAGTCCTAAATGTCACATACAAATGATGAAGTACGACACAGAATGGAAAATGGAAGTGACTGTAGGACGACCTTCTGAAAACGATCAAAAGGTAAAAGCTGACTTAGTATGGCCACGTCCAGAGGTCTAATGGATTTGCAAAGACCATACTACAGGGCACAGTACAGGACCGGCGAAGGCAAGGGACGTCAGAGAAAACTTTGGGAAAACAACATCCATGAATCGACTAACCTACGACCCGAGGAGGCACAACATGCAACTGCAGACAGAATGGGACGGCGAAGAATTGTGAAGGTTTCAGCGATCTCAAGAGGCCATTGGATGAACTGAACTGTAGTTAGTCAGTACTTTTATGTTGGAATGTTACATTAGGAACCGAAGATGCAATAAGGAATGGGCTGACAGCAGCCAGAGGCTCGTAGCTGGTTGCTTGCATCAAGGTCACCAAACCAAATCTAACCAAGACCCTATTCTGCCCACAAGCGGTGACCCTGCAAACAGGCAACACTAACGTATTCTGGGTAATATAATGTGGGAAGGCAAACACGGTACAAAAAAATGGCAGCTGAAATCAGATGTGTCACGCAGAAAGAAGCATATATCAGAGCCTCGCTGTAAACCAAGACACAATGTCAGATCGTTCTTTACAAGACTAAAGGTGAAGAAGAAGAGGAAAGAAGAATGTTCCATTAGTATTATTTTGTAGTGAAGTTCATTTCACCTTTTCGTTCAATCTGAAACACACAAACAACCACTGTAGCTGGATTGTTGAAAGATATTTGAGAAAATATTATTTAACATCAATAGTTTACGTCTAGAGCGGTCCGCTTGAGTCTTTGTCTATGATAAGGTAAAGAATAGCACCACTGCCCTACAGAGAGCATGTCGTAAGAAGCGACTTTCTGTGTGAAATGTCATTATATTAGCCATGGTTAGGTGGTTTGTTATGCATAGATGGAGCTAAACAGGCTTAGGGTCTAGTTTACTCTAGTGTTTGAGTTTATTAGGATGAACTAAAACACATCGGTTAACCACCATCTGCGGCACGTGTCCCAACGCAGCGGAGTAATCAGCTGCTCGTGCCTAGCTCGCTAAGCAGAAAGTCCTCCACTCGACTACGCCCAGCTCACGCCAGAGCTGGGACCTGCTCACACCAGAGCTGGGACCTGCTCACACCAGAGCTGGGACCTGCTCACACCAGAGCTGGGACCTACTCGCACCAGAGCTGGGACCTGCTCACACCAGAACTGGGACCTGCTCACACCAGAGCTGGGACCTGCTCACCCCAGAGCTAGGACCTGCTCACCCCAGAGCTAGGACCTGCTCACGCCAGAGATTGGACCTACAGAAGCACATGTCGACTATGAAGTGAGAACTAAGGTTACGTCACTCTTTACGTCTACTTGTGACGTCAGCTACCCAGTTTTTTTTATCTCTTCTTCTCTTTCTCTGTGTGTCTTTCTCTTTCCATCTTTCGTTCTCTCTCTCTCTCTCTCTCTCTCTCTCTCTCTCTCTCTCTCTCTCTTTCTCTCTCTCTCTCTCATTTGTCATTCACTATGGAATTGTATCGTCTGTTTTCGCATACCCGAATCTCTATTACCTTACCCTAAAAAATATATGGAGGACAGAGGCAGCCAGAACACTGAGATAGAACAGAGCATATCTCCCGAGGAAGGTGTTATGGGAAGTGTAGAGAAGAACGGACGAGTGTGAACGCTTGCAAGTTTATTTCCACTTTATATTCTAAGTGAATAAGCCAACAGACAAAAACAACAAACAGGAAGTAAATTTAAAAAACTATTGGTCTGATTCAATTATACAAATCAGCAGGAATCTATTGTTCCATCCGGGGACAGAATTAAGGGGGATCGCTTCTGCGTGTCAGGACGTTGGGACATTATGACGTATCTTCGGCTCCCAGCTGTATCATTGCCTAGTCTGGCCTCCGTCCACTTTGCCCGGCACGCAACTCTGGTGGAATCGGAAGATTCCATCCATTAGTTCTCCTGCCAGCTTAGTTCCTTACGACCGTCATTAGTCTCCAAATAGTTCCGACAAGGGGACCAGCCAACGCGGGGAATCGCTCTTAAATTTCCTCAAGACCTGTACATAAGTCGTGTGACCCTGAACTTCATCGGATGTATGACGTCTTTATGCTTCTGTGCGCGTGTGTGTGTCTCTGTATGCTTGTGTGTATGTTTGTGTGTGCATGAAAATTGTCCCTTTTACGGACGTGAATAACCAATGAATCGGCATAGAAGTTTCCAGGTTCAATTCAGTTCAGCTGCCATCTTCACATTAAACTCCGTTGCAATGGATCGTTGTCTCATGACTTAATGGTACAATCTGACAGGCTTTTTTCCTGTCCATCACTTCATGTTGTCCTTCTATTGATAACGTTAATGTCCTCTGGCACGTTTGGACTTACACTTTTCTTTTGATGGTGTCTTTAAGCTGGATGTTAGATTTATTATATGGACTAAATAGGCGGTACACGATAATGATATCAACATATAACAACAAAATGCGAGTAGCTTTCATTGCATTGATATTCTTATGGACATAGAAGACTCCAAGGAAACGAAATGGCTGACAGATTGGCAAAATAAGGAGCCTCCAAGCAACAATTGGATAGACCATGCAGTAACCACACAGTAAAACGAATTATTAAGAAAAATACCTGGGAAATATGGCTGAACAGGTGGGCGACAGGAACGACAGGTTGTAGTGTATGTAGCGAAATGTCACAGCCAGAATGGAATTGTGACATAAATAGACTACATAGAAGCGATCAAAGTCTTAACTTTAAATTTCGAAAAGGACATACCAGAGTCAATAGCCACTTGAACCCCATCAATCCCCAGCACCAGCCCTTGTGCAGATATTGCTCTCATCCTGATGAAACAGGTCGACACCTACGCACTGAGTGAAAGGCGCTTGCAGAAACGAGAAAAACGATTCTTACAACCACTGCCGAACATTTTCAACACACTTTACAGAGCAGTGGGATAACTGAAGAAGACCTCTAGCTATATAAGAATGGTATTGGGCTGACAAGAGCAGGCTTGCACATCAGCTGTGGTATAATAACACAACAACAGATATGTAAAGAAATTAACTCCAACATAAAAATGAAGATTTTAAACTGCAAATGAAAGTCTTGGTAATCTTTTTTTGCACGGATTTGAAACATGAAGAACAATAACAATAATTTAAAAAAGCACCGACTTTCATAAATCGGTGTCTCCGAAGAACAGAGAGATTGAAATGGTACGATAATCATAATATGGAACTGTTGGACAGACACAAAGATTTGCAAATTGACAAGAGAAAACAGACAGAAAGATTTGCAAACGCTAGAGAAAAAAAACCCCAAAAATATGCATACTAGCAAGCGAAAAAATTGAACATAAAGATTGTCAGACAGGCCAATCAGAACACACAAAACTCTTCAAGCTCTCTCTAACATTCCATCCCTTAACTCTATATCAATTTTCTCAAAGAAAGGATATCATATGATTACTTGCAAACAGTCTTAGATTGTCTACCACCTGAAGTTTTTATGCTGGATTAATCCAAAGAAGACGTGGTTTTATCACAGAGCTGTAATTTTTTTATAATATTGCAAATTTTTAAGCGTCAACCCCCATACGTTTGATTTTACAGCAGCACAAGACAATACAATTGTGTCAAGGCGTTTGAAAGGCGTATCCTTACCACATATGTAAGAGCGATAACTCTATTTGTGTTATACAATAAATTACTTCCTGACCATGGGAAGGAAGACTAACGTCTGGTCAGGCAAAACATATTGATTTTTATCAGTCATACGATTTATCACTGAAAAAACAGCATGCCTTTCCTTCATTAACAACTTGCTGTCTCTGACTTCTCTCATCGCCATCCAGTCTATCCCTTAATTAGGCCGGAGAGTTCTAAGCTTTCATTGTGCACCTCGAGTGGAGACGACATACTTGAAGAATATATTTTACTGTTTCTTTATTCTCCTCACTTGACCACATGTCTACTTCATCGATTTTTTAATCTGTTGAACATGTTTTTTTCAGACTGATTAAATATTTGTGGTCTTAATATTCTAATTTAGCCGTTTCATAGAAAATTACACTTTTTGCTAAAAATCTGGCAATGGGGAGCGACCTGCTTGACAAACTTTAGGGTATCGGTGAAGATATCAAGTGTATCGTTTCGTGCATGGCCACAAGCCGCAATAGAAGCATTGCACAAGTTGATTGTGGAAGAAGACGAATTGTTCTTCTTCTTCTTCTTCTTCTTCATCGTACGCAGTCAGACAGTAACCATTATTTTTTTCGAAAAAGGCAGCGGTCATCCTGAGGCTGTAGACACTGCCATAGAGCTTGTCTAGTGTTGCCACTGGTGATGGCCACATCTGCTCTCTCTGATCTTCGTATGTCGGGCAGTATTGCAGCAAATGCTCAGCGATCATTTCCCGGTACCACACGGGTATTCGTCGATGCCACCTATCTTCAATTTGTTGAATAGGTGGTACCTGAGTCTATTGTGGCCAGTGCGAAGTCTCAAGACCACGACCTGCTCTCTTCTGTTCAACTGGTAATAGGCATCGTTTTTAGTGTAGCCAGTATGTTCGGTTTCCCATTTGGTCATGTATCTAGCTCTAATAAGCCGTTTTGACTCTTCGTATGTCATACTAGTATGTCATACTGGTTGTGGTAGTTTTGCACCTTCTTTTGCCAGTCTGTCTGCCTCCTCGTTGCCTTGGATGTTGCAGTGAGATGAAACCCACTGCACCACTACCCTTTTTGGTGCGGACTGCTGGCATAGTTGACAGAGTACTGCTCTTAAATCATTTAGTTCAGTATTTTTCTGGCTTTTTAGTGCTGTGACTACGGCCAGAGCATCTGTAAGCAGGACTATGTGGCTTTCATTCCTTGTACCTGTCACCATTTCTTCCACTGCCGCCCTCAGTGCCTCTGCCTCCGCTCTGAAATTGCTTGTGTATTTTCCAGTAGCGAATGACAGTGTTATTTTTCTGCCATTTGGTAGGTAGGTTTAGAAATGCTCCTGCCCCTCCGTTCTGTGTTGTATTTGTTACGGAACCGTCGGTATATGCATGGGTCCAGTCCATGCTTGGGTAGTTTTCCGTTATGTAACTCAGGGTAGTATCTCTTCCTTCTTTTTCAGACTGGCAGTTTTTGTTTCCAATACCTGGTATATTTTCTACCACCTCTGGAAATATATGCTGCCTCCAGGTAGGTTTTCGTACAGTAGGGATGGGCTTTGGTGTTAGTGCGTTCATGGGGTTTTCTTGCATCTTTGCTTTGGCTATTTCTGCAAAGTTTCTTCGCTTTAGTTTCCCATTTCCGAAATTGTTTAGTCTCTGGTGCATTGGATGGTCAATCAGTCTTCTGAGTTTCTCTGATTGCAGCTGGGCTCTGCAGTCTCTTCTGTCGGTCATGGATTGCAGTTTTGTAATCTTTTCAAGTTCTACAATTGGCGTTGACTTCATGCCTCCTGTTATAACTCTCATGGCTTGGTTTTGAAGTTTGCTAACTTTATCGAAGTTCGCCTTTGCTGCTGTTGTCCATGCCGCAATGCCATACTCGAGAACTGGTCTCACTCTTCCAGTGTACAGTTTCTTTAGTATGCTTTCGTCTGCTCCCCAGCTTGTGCCAGCAAGTTTCCTCATGATTGCCATTCTTTCTCTGGCTCTCATTCGGTTTCTATCGATCTGACTTTTCCATGTCATGCGCCGATCAAATGTGACTCCCATGTAGTTTGCGTTGTCGTTTGACTGAAGGTATTTGCCGTTTAGACTTAATTTGGTGTTTTGGGGTTTGATTGATAGCGAGAATATTGTACATGTGGTTTTTTCCTCCTTTATTTTGATCAGCCATGAGTTCGCCCACTCTTCCAGTGATATTAGGGCCTGCTGCATCCGATTTCTTGCTATGGTGAGATTCTTTTCAGAGTTTCACATAGCCAGATCGTCTGCAAACATTGAGCTATGGACTCTTCTTGGTATATTCTCTGTAATGTCGTTTATATACACCAGGAAGAGTGTGGGTGGCAGTACTCCCCCTTGGGGTACTCCCTGCTCAAGTGTCACCTTTTTGCTCATCTGCCCTTGTACTTGCACTCTGGCTGTTCTGTTTTTGAGGTAGTGACTTATCCATTTGTACATTTTGACGAACTGTTCATTTAACATTACCTGCTGAAGTCGGATGTGTTGGACCAAAAGCTGCAAATATCGTAATCAAGCTGGAAACTACAACACAAAGCATTCCGATCTCCAGACAACACCCTGCTACTTGCAAAGCCCTTTTCAGGGC
>JAVGWX010000022.1:13449886-13459886 GCA_036924085.1 Ariolimax columbianus
AGACTCATAGCTGGCTGCTTGCAGAATGGTCAGCGAACCAAAGTTGAAAAAGATCTCATTTCACATTCAAACCACGGCTGGCTGCGTTAGCTAGAGGATATGGATAGAAAATCTAAAAGATCTTATTTCGCATTCAAACCACGGCTGGCTGCGTTAGCTAGAGGGTATGGATAGAAAATCTAAAAGATCTTATTTCGCATTCAAACCACGGCTGGCTGCGTCAGTTAGAGGGTATGGATAGCAAATCTAAAAGATCTTATTTCGCATTCAAACCACGGCTGGCTGCGTTAGCTAGATGATATGGATAGCAAATCTGGCACTCACAAACGCCAGCTGAAACTTGAAGGTTTGTCTCATAAGACGCAGATATCGCAGCTTCGCTGTAAGCAATGACACAACTTCAGATCATCCTTTTAAGAATTAACGCCGAAGAAGAAGAATCTTAATCGCCCTTTCCATTGTCTGCTATTTTATCACCCCCTTCTTTTCTGTTCATTTTTATTATTTCTTTAATCGATCTTCATCGCTCTCTTATTTTCCTTCTCCTTCTTCTATTTTTTTCTAATCCATCTTAATCATTCTCTTCTATTCTTCTCAATTTTTTTCGATATCTACTAATCCATCTTCATTAACCTCTTCTTTTCCTATTTCCTCCAATCCATCTTCATCATCTTCTCATGTTTATATTTCTTCTAAAACATCTTCATTTTCTGTTCCTTCTTTATCGATGTATTCTAATCCATCTTCATCATCACCTTTTTCTTTCTAAATTTCATTTTTTTTTCTAATCCTCTTCATCGTCCTCTTATTTTTCTTTTCCTTCTTTTTCGATTTCTTCAAATTCATTTTCATTGTCCTCTTCTTATTCTTCTCCTTTTACTTTGTGTTCTTCTTCTGAAGTTTTAACAACATTGTATTGTGTTGTTTATTTAGGCTTGTTGCTCAGTGCAACCTTTTCCAACACGTTGTTGGTGTCGCTTAATGAACACGGTGAGGATGTTTGCGATTTCGTATAGCCTGAAAAGGACGTTGCGAGGCTGGTCGCAGTAGCATTCCCAACGAAGTGATGAATGTTGACAGGGGCATTCCACGCTGTTATGCTACGCTTGGCTTCATCTTCGTGACTCTCACTACTACAGAGATCACGTTGATCGATATACACATGTTTGTACATGTCTGAAGCCCATGTTCTCTTTTACACATGTTGAAAAAGGTCAAAAGCTGATGTTGTCTGTTCGTGGAAGATGTGATGTGCTGAGCTTCCTCTGATGTCCAGAGGTGAAGCAATTCCGTTCAGAATCACTCGTCGATTGTTCATCACGATGTGTTGAACTGCTGCAATCAACTCTCATCTCACTGCTAGATGTGTCTGAACAGGTCGAGGAAAGTCTCTCACATAACTCATACCGTTTTGGGAACTTCTTACTCCAGTCCCACACTTACTGGAGTGACAGGCATGCATAACCACAACAAACCTACATTCGTCGACATAATTGGTTTGACACATTCGCTTAAAAGCGCGGAAAACGGGAGCCTCCTCCTCTTGTATGCGCATCACTTATGGGTCTGCCATATTTAAACGACTTCTTTGACGTCATGTATCTCGTCTGCGCTGATACCACCGAACCGGCTACTTTAACGTCATGTATCTCGTCTGCGCTGATTCCACATAAGTGACTAATTTTACGTCATGTATCTCGTCTGCGCCCTGATACCACCTAAACGGCTACTAATACGTCATGTATCTCGTCTGCGCCCTGATACCACCTAAACGGCTACTATGACGTCTTGTAACTGCGCCATGATTTCACCTAAACGGCTACTATGACGTCATGTATCTCGTCTGCACCCTGATACCACCTAAACGGCTACTATGACGTCATGTAACTGGGCCCTGATACCACCTAAACGACTACTATGACGCCATGTAACTGCGCCCTGATATCACCTAAACGACTACTATGACGCCATGTAACTGCGCCCTGATATCACCTAAACGACTACTATGACGTCATGTAACTGCGCCCTGATATCACCTAAACGACTACTATGACGTCATGTAACTGCGCCATGAAACCACCTAAACGACTACTATGACGTCATGTAACTGCGCCATGACACCACCTAAACGGCTACTATGACATCATGAAGTTCATTTGCTACCTGAAACCACCGGCAGTGCACTCTTGAACCCCTTAGCAATAATATATCAACTTACATTATAGTGCTACCGTATTTCTAATTTTGATCTCAATTTTAATGTTTTCATTTAAATCCCACTCGTGGTAATAAATACAGAGTTTCATATACAGGACTCTAGATGATAATCCAAAATACAAATCAGTTGAGACAAACCATTCCAACAAAGTTCTGCCATGTGGGATATAATTAGAATTTTATTAGAAGAAGACTGAACAGCCTGAAGAAATTATGGCAGAGGACCAACAAAACGATAAAAGTGAAAGTCTTTAGAGCCTGTGCTTTTCCTGTGGCAGCTTATGGCTGTGAATCATGGACGATTACCAAAACTTCCAGACAAAGAATCGAATCCTTCGAGTAAAAATGTTACAGAAAGATCCTCAGAATACCCTGGACAGAGAAAAATGCAAATATAGACATTCGGCAAAAGTTGAGTATAGAGGAGAACTGGTTTATCAATTCCAATTTGGCCAGAAAATGCAAATACTTTGGTCACATCAAGAGACACAACGGTCTTGAGAGTGTGGCGGAGGCTGGAGTTTTGGCAAGAGAACGAGTTTCTTTTAGACAGACTGTGATGGGAGCGATGTTCTATAAAGGACATGCTACATGGTAATGTGTATTTAATATAAAGCTATGTATGTGGATTTATTACCCGTGTGTCGCGTGATACAAATAAAGATCTTGAGGATTTCCATCTCCCAAGCTGCAATGTACGATTAGGAGAGATGGTCCACCACACAAACCCCATGAAAGAAGATTGAATCATTCGAGCTAAAATGCTACACTGAAGGGGATGGCGCCTGACAGCAGATGCAGGGGCAGACCGAGGAGAAGATGGAAAGTAGGCATTACAGAGGCTCTGGGGTTGACAGTGATAGAAGCGGGAGAGCCGGTAAGGGATCGAGGGTCTTGCAGATCTGCTGTCAAGATAGCGATGTTCTGCAAGGGACATGATACATGTTGATGCGCCTTCTGATCTTCTTCTTATTATTAGTATATTATTAAGCTCTCGGGGATTGTGCGAGGCGTGTTCAAGTAAAACCGGACCTAACTACAACAAGTGAACATACGTACGATGCTCATGATGACGTCATTTCTGATGTAAACAGCACATACCAACCGTCAAGTTTGCAGAACTTCATTAACTTCCAATTCATAGTTTCCTCAGCAGACCGCTAAAAACATGGCGGGTGTGATATGGAAATCGTCCAGAGTTGAACAGTGAGCGGTGATTCGGTTTCTAACAGCTGAAAGATGTCGACCAGTTGATATTCATTGCATAATGCAGGCAGTGTATGGTGACAAAAGTGTGTTAGAAGACAAAAGAAAAGAACTGGACAAACGATGTTTAAAGAAGGACGTGAGTTAACGGGAGATCTTTCAAGACTAGGTCAGGTGCGTATTGTTGCACCAGAAGATGCCATCGGCAAATTGATGCAGTAATTCGGGTTGACCGTCGCCGGAGCTTACGTTCACCTACTTTTCTCACCATACGCTGCCTGCATTCCACAATGAATTTTAACTGGTCGACATTCTTCAGCTGTTAAAAATCGAATCACCGCTAGCTGATCAACTCTAGACGGATTCCGTATCACACCCGCCATGTTTTCAACGGTCTGCTGAGGAAATTATGAATTGGAAGATAATGAAATTCTGCAAACTTGACGGTTCGTATGTGCAGTTTAACTCAGTAGTGACATCATCATGCGCATCGTACGTATGTTCACTTGTTGTAGTTTGGTCCGATTTTATTTGAACACCCCTCGTATATAATCTCAGTGGTCTCGAGGTAAGGTGACCGCCCTGGGCGCTGCAGTTCCAAATCACAGTGGAGGCCAGTTTCATTTCAACACGCCTCGTAGTTAGTATTGCTTCAGGTCCAACAACTTCTGTTCTACCCGGGGGAAGAACCCAGAAATGTATCTCGCTCCAACCCACAGATGGGGACGAGCCGTGCCTATAATTTTTAATACTTGAACATGGGGAGCTCCGAAACCTGTCTCTGTGACAAGGTTAATGTTCAGTTGTTACACTTATTTACAGTTATGCTTTACGTATGTTTCCAGCGTCCATGCCACACGCTCGCATACATTGAATGACACAAATAGCATCAAATTGATTATGCAGTTTCCTCAAGGGCAGTAATGGAAGAAACTTAATTTTAGATGCAAATATTATGGAAATTACAGTTTACCAGTCAATATAGTTAGTGTTAGCGATTCCCTTGTGGACGGGGAGGCATTGTCTGTCACCTGGACCAGGCGGGAGGGTTGAAGGTCATTCTAACCCTAAGAGAAATGCCGAATGCAGCTATCAGAATAGATAAGGCCTTGGGCGGATGGCTGAGCTTTGTGAACGCGGGTATCTTCTTCTTCTTCGTTCGTTCTCAATCTCCCACTAATAAACCCTGAAAGGGCGTAAGTAGCAGAATGTAGTCCAGAGAACGGAATGTGTTGTGTCGTAGTTTACAGCTTGGCTGCGATATTTGCACCTTTCGGTCTAACACATCCGACTCCAGCAACCATTTTTGAGTACCGGGTTAGCATTCCCTCTTCGATCCCTTCTCTTTAGCCAGTCTGCCCTGCTGCAGTCTGTTATCCAGGATCACCGCGTGTAGGTGTAGAAGGGTCTTGGCAGCTCTGGTTTGCTGGCCCAGGCGCTAGCATTTAGCTATGGGTCGCTGACCACTGCGGCTCATGCGCTGCTCAGCATCTTGATCCCGGACGTTGGTATGACTTCCAAGGAAGGTGTAGGATCAAATCTAGGATTAGAAGAAGTTTTTATTGGTAATCGGGCCGGAGAGGGTGTGGGCACGGGTAGGAAATGGTAAAGCTAGATCCACATCAGACGCTACTGTGGGCAATAGAGTGTTAGGGGCGTATTATGACAGAACTTGTTTATGAGAGCTGAAGAGGGTGTGAGGTAGTTACGTTTCCTGACAATAAGCGTGGTACTAATTTACATCTGGGTTGACTGGAACGTGCCTGGCGGCGTGTACAGGGGACTGGTCGAGGGAGGGAGGCGTGTACAGGGGACTGGTCGAGGGAGGGAGGCGGGTACAGGTGACTGGTCGAGGGAGGGAGGCGGGTACAGGGGATTGATCTAGGGAGGGAGGCGGGTACAGGTGACTGGTCGAGGGAGGGAAGCGGGTACAGGGGACTGATCTAGGGAGGGAGGCGGGTACAGGGGACTGGTCGAGGGGGGAGGCAGGTACAGGGGACTGGTCGAGGGAGGGAGGCGGGTACATGGGACTGATCTAGGGAGGGAAGCACGTACAGGGGACTGGTCGAGGGGGGGAAGCGGGTACAGGGGACTGGTCGAGAGGGGAAGCGGGTACAGGGGACTGGTCGAGGGGGAGAGTGGGTACAGGGGATTGATCGAGGGGGGAGGCGAGTACAGGGGACTGGTCGAGGGGCGAAGCCGGTACAGGGGACTGATCGAGGGGAAGAGGCCGGTACAGGGAATGATCGAAGGTGGGAGGCCGGTACAGTGGACTGATCGAGGGAGGGAGCGGGTACAGCGGACTGGTCGAGGGAGGGAGGCGGGTACAGGGGACTGATCGAGGGAGGGAACGGGTACAGGGGATTGATAGAGGAAATTGGAAGGGGGTAGACTGATCGAAGGTATTTGATGGTATAGTTGACTGATCGAGGGGGGGGGGGAGATGGAAGTACAGGGGACTGATCGAGGGGAGATGCGAGTACAGGGGACTGATCGAGGGTATGGGAGGGGATAGGCGGGTACAGGGGACTATTTTAGGAAAAGGGGGGATACCACAGGAGACTGATCGAGGCGGAGGGAGGTGAGGCGGTTACAGGGTACTGATCAAGAGCAAGGGGCCACAACGGAATGTCAAGACCACAGACAGAGAAATGCAGAGACCCAGACAGAGAAATGTGAAGACCACAGACAGAGAAATGTAGAGACCCAGACAGAGAAATGTAGAGACCCAGACAGAGAAAGACCACAGCTAGAGAAATGTAGAGACCCGGACAGAGAAATGCAGAGACCCAGACAGAGAAATGCAGAGACCCAGACAGAGAAAGACCACAGCTAGAAAAATGTAGAGACCCGGACAGAGAAATGTAGAGACTACAGAAATAGAAAGGCCACAGACAGAGAAATGTAGAGACTACAGATAGAAAGACCACAGAAACAGAAATGTAGAGACTACAGACATAGAAAGACTACAGACAGAGAAATGTAGAGATCCAGACAGAGAAATGTAGAGACCCAAACAGAGAAATGTGAAGACCACAGACAGAGAAATGTAGAGACCCAGACAGAGAAAGACCACAGCCAGAGAAATGTAGAGACCAGAGACAGAGAAATGCAGAGACAAAAGATAGAGAAATTAGAGACCACAGTCAGAGAAATGTGAAGACCACAGACAGAGAAATGTGAAGAGCACAGACAGAGAAATGTGAAGACCACAAACAAAGAAATGCAGAGACCACAGACAGAGAAATGTAGATATCACAGCCAGAGAAATGTAGAGACCACAGACAGAGAAATGTAGAGATTACAGACAGAGAAATGTGAAGTTCACAAACAAAGAAATGCAGAGACCACAGACAGAGAAATGTAGAGATTACAGACAGAGAAATGTGAAGACCACAAACAAAGAAATGCAGAGACCACAGACAGAGAAATGTAGAGACAACAGACAGAGAAATGTTAAGACTACAGACAGAGAAATGTAGAGATTACAGACATAGAAATGTAGAGATTACAGACAGAGAAATGTAGAGATTACAGACAGGGAAATGTAGAGACCACACAGAGAAATGTAGAGACAGACAGAGAAATGTAGAGACCAGAGACAGAAAAATGCAGAGATTACAGACAGAGAAATGTAGAGATTACAGACAGTGAAATGTAGAGACCACAGACAGAGAAATGTAGAGACAGACAGAGAAATGTAAAGACCACAGACAGAGAAATGTAGAGATTACAGACAGAGCAATGTAGAGACAGACAGAGAAATGTAAAGACCACAGACAGAGAAATGTAGAGATTACAGACAGAGAAATGTAGAGACCACAGACAAAGAAATGTGAAGACCACAGACAGAGAAATTAGAGACCACAGACAGAGAAATATAGAGACCACAGACAAAGAAATGTGAAGACCACAGACAGAGAAATGTAGAGACCCAGACAGAGAAATGTGAAAACCACAGATAGAGAAATGTGAAGAGCACAGATAGACAAATGTGAAGACCACAGACAGAGATATGTGGAGACCACAGGCAGAGAAATTAAGAGACCTCAGACAGAAATATGCAGATTTGGTATCCCTTTTAAATAATATAAAACACGAACCTCATCTAGTTGAGTATTGTATCCAACAAGGAAAGGAACGCAAAACAGCTTGAACTCGCAAGAACATGTATCGTATCCAATAGTAAAACAGGATAGTATCATTGGAAGCAAGTATGTACAATAATTAGGATCTTCAACAGAAATTTAAGGGAATATCGGAACTCATTGACAGAAAGGTCTGGTTTGTGCGCCTTGCATAGAGAAATCACACATCCAAGGGAAAACACAAACTGCAAAAAAGAAAATGAGCGAGAAAGAGAGAGAGAGGGAGAAGAATAAGTAGATGAGAGAACACATGTCTGATTGCTTGGTTATTTTAACCTACTAATAATTAGATAAAGGCATGACACAGAGAGAGAGAGAGAGAGAGAAAGAGAGAGAGAGAGAGAGGGAAGGGGGGGGAAGAAAGGGAAAGACAGAAAGGAAAAGAGAGGGAAGGAGAGAGAGAACCGTAGAGAAAGAGAAGGAAAAAGAGGGAAAGATGGAAAAAAGGAAGAGAGGGAGAGAGAGGAAAAGAGAGAGAAGGAAAGAGATAGAGAGGGGGGAAGAGAGGGAGAGACAGAGAGGAAAAGAGAGGGAGGGAGAGAGACAAAGGAAGAGAAAGAGAAGGAAAACGAGGGAAAGATGGAAAGAAGGAAGAGAGGGAGAGAGAGGAAAAGAGAGAGAAGGAAAGAGAGAGAGAGAGGGGGGAGAGAGGGAGAGACAGAGAGGAAAAGAGAGGGAGGGAGAGAGACAAAGGAAGAGAAAGAGAGGGAAAGAGAGGGAGAGATGGAAAGAAGGAAGAGAGGGAGAGAGAGGAAAAGAGAGAGTAGGAAAGAGAGAGAGAGACAGAAAGGTAGAAAGAGAGCGAGAGAAAGAGAGGGAAAAAGATGGAAAGAAGTAGAGAGAGAGAGAAAAAACAAGGGAGAGAGTGAAAGGAAAGAGCGAGACAGAAAGGTAGAGAGAGGGAAAGAAAAGGGAAGAGAAGGAAAGAGGGAGAGATGTTGAAAGAGGAAAAGAGAGGGATAGAGAGGGAAAGAGACAGAAAGAGAAAAAGCGAAAGGGAGGTAGAGAGGGAAAGGGAGCGACAGAGGAAAAAAGAAGGAGAGAGAAGAAATAATAAGAGGTAGAGAAAAGGGAAAGAGACAAAAGAATAGGGAGGGAGATAGGGAAAGAGATGTAAAGAGAGAGGGGTAGAGAAGGAGAGAGTGAGAAAGAGCGAGTGAGGAACAGAGAGAAATGAACAGACAGGGAAAGAGAGAGGGAAAGAGAGGGACGGAGAGGGAGAGAAATGAAAAGAGAGGTAGAGAGAGAAAAAGAGGGAAGGAGAGGGAGAGAGGAAAAGATCGAGAGAGAGGAAAAGAGATGGGAAGAGAGATGGAAAGACAAGGAGACGGAGATGATAGAATGAGAGATTATTTGTGAGACGCGTTTTATTTCTTTAAAAAATATACAGAACCGAATGGTAGTCACTGGTGAACGAGAGAGGATAAAGGATGCACTAAACACAGCAAAAACAACGAACATTCGAAGAATTCAATGACAAACAGATGGACATGTGATGGAGAACCGAGAGGTGGCGGAATGGGAGGGGGTGGAGAGGAAAACTGAATAGCTGGTATGATGACAAGTGAGGGTAGAAACACATTGTGCCATTTACGTGAAGTCATGACGGGCAGTAATCAGGTTACGTTGTGGTGTGTCAGAAAGCATTGCCTTAATGTGGCGCCAAATTCTGTTTCAGAGCGTGAAGTACTGGAGGTTGAGAAAAGTGGCGGATGTCTTCTCGGTTGAGTAGCGTAGTGTATGAAGATGTGTATGAAATTAGGATCGATTAGTTAAGACAACAAGTTCCACAGGCGAGAAACTTGATGATTGGGGATTAGTCTTCTGGATTTTGGAGAATAATACCTTATATATAATATGAGAATATAACAAACAAAACTAATATTGTCTTCTCTGCAGGTTCGTAGAAGAAGAAGAAGAAGAACAAGAAAATAAAGAAGAAAGAGAAGAAGAAGAAGAAGAAGAGGTAGAAGAACAAGAAGAAGAAGAAGAAGAAGAAAGAGAAGAAGAAGAGGTAGAAGAAGAAGAGGTAGTAGAAGAAGCTGTAGAAGAAGAAGAAGAAGAAGAAGAAGAAGAAAGAGAAGAAGAAGAGGTAGAAGAAGAAGAGGTAGTAGAAGAAGAGGTAGAAGAGGAAGTAGAAGAAGAAGAAGGAGAAGAAGAAGAAGAAGAAGAAGGAGAAGAAGAAGAGGTAGTAGAAGAAGAGGTAGTAGAAGAAGAGGTAGAAGAGGAAGTAGAAGAAGAAGAAGGAAAAGAAGAAGAAGAAGAAGAAGAAGAAGAAGAAGGAGAAGAAGAAGAGGTAGTAGAAGAAGCTGTAGAAGAAGAAGAAGAAGAAGAAGAAGAAGAAGAACAAGAGGAAGAAGGAGAAGGAGAAGAAGAAGAGGTAGTAGAAGAAGAGGTAGAAGAAGAAGAAGAAGAAGAAGAAGAAGGAG
>JAVGWX010000022.1:13462386-13474886 GCA_036924085.1 Ariolimax columbianus
CTTTGTTCGTCTTTATAAGTGCAGGAGCTCTGCAGCATTGGCGAGGATCATGTTACAGACTGGGTAGATTTTTAACATAATTTTTAATTTTGCACTAGCAGCAGCCGTTAAGATTATTCTTTTTGATGGATTTTTAACGCGCGACACTGTACATGGGCGTCCGATCTCTTCTACCCAGAGATCCGGGAGGTGTCAGAAAGTCCACGGGGAAAAAAATCACAGTGATTTGAACCCGCGACCTCCAACACCCAATTACGACGTTTTATCGTGAGACCACTCAGTTCCTAGCATGGACACATACAAAAGCAATGGCGAACAAATTACCAGTGTAATTTCTAGAGATATACATGGTCGGCCGTACTCTTCCCAGCAGTGGCATGGAGAAGCTCCAAATGTTCGACCTACTACAATTAAGATTGATTAGCGATGGTTAGCGATGGTTAGGGGTGGTTAAGGATGGTTAGCAGATGGTTAGCGATGTTTAGGGATGGTTAGCGAAGGTTAGAGATGGTTAGGGATGGTTAGGGATGGTTATGGATGGTTAGCAATGGTTAGGGATGGTTAGGTATGGTTAGGTATGGTTAGCGATGGTTAGGGATGGTTAGGTATGGTTAGGTATGGTTAGCGATGGTTAGCGATGGTTAGGGATGGTTAGGTATGGTTAGCGATGGTTAGGTATTGTTAGGTATGGTTAGCAGATGGTTAGCGATGTTTAGGGATGGTTAGCGAAGGTTAGAGATGGTTAGGGATGGTTAGGGATGGTTATGGATGGTTAGCAATGGTTAGGAATGGTTAGGTATGGTTAGGTATGGTTAGCGATGGTTAGGGGTGGTTAAGAATGGTTAGCAGATGGTTAGCGATGTTTAGGGATGGTTAGCGAAGGTTAGAGATGGTTAGGGATGGTTAGCAATGGTTAGGGATGGTTAGGTATGGTTAGGTATGGTTAGCGATGGTTAGGGATGGTTAGGTATGGTTAGGTATGGTTAGCGATGGTTAGGTATGGTTAGGTATGGTTAGCGATGGTTAGGGATGGTTAGGTATGGTTAGGTATGGTTAGCGATGGTTAGCGATGGTTAGGTATGGTTAGGTATGGTTAGGTATGGTTAGCAATGGTTTGGGATGGTTAGGTATGGTTAGGTATGGTTAGCGATGATTAGGTATGGTTAGGGATGGTTAGGTATGGTTAGCGATGGTTAGCGATGGTTAGGTATGGTTAGGTATGGTTAGGTATGGTTAGCGATGGTTAGCGATGGTTAGCGATGGTTAGGTATGGTTAGGTATGGTTAGGTATGGTTAGGTATGGTTAGCGATGGTTAGCTATCAAACCTGATGATGTCGTTAAGAAGTACAACACATGTCCTCCACTGTTCCTTTGGTGCTGCCATCCTTTGAATTGGGCGTCATCCCAAGTTGATTATTTTGCTAATGATTGCCTTACTTAATTACGTAACATTTATGGTTCCCAATAAAGCATAGGACTTAAGCAGATGCATTCCGGCTGTACCAACTATTTTTCATGTTCTTGAGTTACGTCTACGAGAATCCATCAAGGCATGGTCTCGTCTTCCACAATTCATCGCCTGGCGTACTTTTCTATATTTATTTGTGGGTTCCAATTAAACGCGTATCTGGTTATAGCAGCGTACACTAATCCAATGGCAGAAGATGTTATCGAGAATGAGGAGCTAGAGACGTCATTATATTAGGACTTGGCTTTCTTTGACACCTGCTTCTCATTTCTCATCCTCGTGTAACCAGTTCCCCTCCTCGCTGACTTTCCTTCCATACTGTTAAGCCTGGCACCAGTTTACATCTGGGTAGATAAGCGCAAGATTATAGCGTAGATAAAACTAGGTACCATTGCTGTAAAAAGCGTACGCACTACCACTCTTCAGCGCAGACGATCTGGTATGCACCTTCTTATTTGACGATTTTCTGTCAGCAATTTGGACCAAATTTTCTTGTATCCATCTTCACCGTCGTTAAGCTGGTTGGCATGATTCAGTTCCTGTCCTGGCAAAGTCCTGCTTGCCTGCATGATTTCTCCTGTGGCTTCCTTGCATATTTTATTTCTAACATAGTATCGATTCCTGGCACACTTTCTCGCTATTTCCTTACCTTCTGGAAAATAACAAGTTGAGTTTACTGGTTAGACTTGTTACATTCTCAAATAACAAGACCCTTCTACACCTCTACGCGGTGATCCTGGATAACAGGCTGGAGCAGGGCAGACTGGCTAAGGAGAAGGGATCGAAGAGGGAATGCTAACACAGTACTAAAAAAATGCTTGCTGAAGTCGGATGTGTTGAACTAAAAGGTGCAAATATCGCAGTCAAGCTGTAAACTACGACAAAACGCATTCCGTTGTCTGGACTACGTTCTGCTACTTAAGCCCAACCATGGTTTGGTAGTGAGAGATTGAGAACGAACGAAGCCAACCTAAGCCAGATAAAGTGCCGACAACAATCCTAAACACAATTATATTTCGATAACTACAAGAAAACATAAGACACAAAAACAAAAGAAAATATAGTGACGCTAAAGATAACTCGGATTATAACATGTTTTTATGCAGACCCTGGTCAGAGAGCATGTTTTCGTTTCGAGTTATAAAACAGGCTCTTGTGCGGATATTGGTCAAAGAACATGTTTCCATGTAATGGTTGAGTCATTTAACAGATTTTTATGCGAACATTGGTCATATAATATGTCTTTATGTGATCGTCGAGTTATAGAGCATGTCTTTATGTGATCGTCGAGTTATAGAGCATATCTTTATGTGGTCGTCTAGTTATAGAGCATGTCTTTATGTGATCGTCGAGTTATAGAGCATATCTTTATGTGGTCGTCTAGTTATAGAGCATGTCTTTATGTGATCGTCTAGTTATAGAGCATGTCTTTATGTGATTGTCTAGTTATAGAGCATGTCTTTATGTGATCGTCTAGTTATAGAGCATGTCTTTATGTGATCGTCTAGTTATAGAGCATGTCTTTATGTGATTGTCTAGTTATAGAGCATGTCTTTATGTGATTGTCTAGTTATAGAGCATGTCTTTATGGGATCGTCTAGTTATAGAGCATGTCTTTATGTGATTGTCTAGTTATAGAGCATGTCTTTATGTGATCGTCTAGTTATAGAGCATGTCTTTATGTGATCGTCTAGTTATAGAGCATGTCTTTATGGGATCGTCTAGTTATAGAGCATGTCTTTATGTGATTGTCTAGTTATAGAGCATGTCTTTATGTGATCGTCTAGTTATAGAGCATGTCTTTATGGGATCGTCTAGTTATAGAGCATGTCTTTATGTCATTATTGAGTCATAGAACATGTCTTTATGTGATCGTCGAGTTATAGAGTATGTCTTTTTGTGGGCCTTTGTCTTAGATCATATCTTTATGCGGGCATTGGTCTTAGAACATGTCTTTATGCGGGCCTTGGTCTTAGAAAATATTTTCGTTTGATCGTTGAGTCATAGAACATGTCTATATGGGATCGTTTAGTCATAGAACATGTCTATATGTGATTGTTGAGTCATAGAACATGTCTTTATGATTGTTGAGTCATATAACATGTCTTTATGTGATCGTTTAGTCATAGGTCATGTCTTTATGTGATTGTTGAGACATAGAATATGTCTTTATGTGATTGTTAAGTCATAGACAATGACTTTATGTGATTGTTTAGTCATAGAACATGTCTTAATGTCATTATTGAGTCATAGAACATGTCTTTATGTGATCGTTGAGTCATAGAACATGTCTTTATGTCATTAATGAGTTATAGAATATGTCTTTATAGGGACATTGTTGTAGAAATTATCTGTATCAGGACATTTGATACCTATCTTGTATTTACGTGGTACTTGATTCACAGCCTTTATTTTCATGAGGCCCTTGAGTCTCGGAACTCGTGTGCATGAGGCCCTTGGGTTTCGGAACTCGTGTGCATGAGGCCCTTGGATCTCGGAACTCGTGTGCATGTGGACCTTGGCTAACAGAGTGTGTCTGTATAACGCCCTTGAATCATAACATTGTATGCAACAAGCCCTTATGTCATGTAATCTGTCTGCATGAGGCCCTTAGGTAAAAAAAATTGTTTGCATGAGACCCTTGGGTCATATAACATCTCTGCATTAGGCCCTTTGGTCTCAGAACCTGTGTGCAGGAGGCCGTTGGGGCGTAGACCACGTTTGTATGAGGCCTTTTGGATCATAGAACGTCTGTTTGAGGCCCATTGGATCATAGAGTTGTCAGCAAGAGACCCTTGGATCAAAGAGTTGCCCGAATGAGGCACTTAGGCCATTCAACATATCTGCTGAGGCTCCTGAGCCACACTTGGGTGCATGGGGCCCTTGGATATTCTTCTTATATTAATAGACTCCAGCATATAACTTGTCATCATGCGGCACTTAGGTCATGGACTGTGCCTTTTTGCAGTATTTCAGGCCTCAGTTCTTATTTTCCTCAATGGGGCTCTACTTTGAAACTGCAAGTGTACACTGTGTTTAGTACTGGCTTAGTTCTGAATGGTCTCTCGTATAATTGTGGGTGCGTGTATCCATGACCTGCTTTGGATAGGCCTTACGGAAAACCCCCTTGAAAGACTGACTACTAAATGATGAAACTTTCATGTGTCAGCTATTGTCTATTTTAAATTAATTGATTGATTATGATTTTTTGTTTGATAGATTAAGTGATTCATTCATTTATTTATTTATTCTTTGATTGATTAATTAATTCACTGATTGATTACCTGATTAATTGACCGTTTGATGCATTCATTATGTATGGTTTGATTGTCTGAGTGACGCATTCATTGATTTAATTATTTCTTGAGTGAATAATTTATTCACTGATTGATTACCTGATTGGTTGACTACTTCTTTGATTCAATGATTGGTTGATTATCTGATTAATTCAACGACTGATTGATTGATTGACTGATTCAGTGATTTACTGATTTCTCGATTCACATATTGATTGATTTGTTGTTCGACTTACTGATTGACTGCTTGCTTAATCTCATCGCATTTCTCATTAATCTAAGTAGGTTCATCACTAAACGCATCGCAGTGTTGATACCTTCCTAGCTGCCCGGATGATAGTAAAACATCACATTTCCAGTTGCATGGAGTGGCATTGAGATGAAGTGTTTGTCACTATACAACTCTGGTCGTAAACTTAGGCTTCGTATCCATTCACATCCACATATACTCCCAGCACAATCCACATATTTTATTATCCTATTCCAAACCTTTCTTAAATAAAATTAAACACGTTTCACCATCCACATCCACTTCGTTCAACAACAAAAAACACATTTCACAATGTTCATCCACATCTTTTTATACAAAAATTTTTTTTTCACACAATATTCATTCACACGTTTCAATAGAAGAAAGGAACGCTTTTCACCACCATCACCCGCACCTTACACAATCACCACCCACCTTACACAATCACAACCTACACCTTACACAATCACAACCTACACCTTACACAATCACAACCTACACCTTACACAATCACCACCCCCCTTACACAATCGTCAGCCACACTTTACACAATCACAACCTACACCTAACACAATCACCATCCACACCTTACACAATCACTACAAACATTTTACACAATCATCAACCACACCTTACACAACCACAACCCACACATTACACAATCACCACCCGCACATAACAGAATCACCCCAACACCTTACACAGTCACCCACCTACACCTTACACAATCAACACCCAGACCTTACACAATCACACCCACACATTACACAATCACTATCCACACCTTACACAATCACCACCCGCACATTACACAATCACCACCCACACCTTACACAATCACACCCATTAATTACCCAATCACCACCCACACCAAACACAATCACCTTGCCACATCTTACACAATCACCACCCACACCTAACACAATCACCTTGCCACATCTTACACAATCACCACCCACACCTAACACAATCACCTTGCCACATCTTACACAATCACCACCCACACCTAACACAATCACCTTGCCACATCTTACACAATCACCACCCACACCTTACACACACACCACCCTCATATTACTCCAACGGCAACTTTCACCAACATCTATAAAAAAAACTTTACAACCTCTGGTCTTGTCCTGAGTGCAGTAATATTAGTTCTACTTAACACAATCTAACCATTAAAATAAGTCTCTGAGCTCCGTCCATTGTCAAAACTCATTGGTGAGTATGGCCTTCACTATCTCCTGGGCCCGACTGGCTCATCAACATTTCATGGCTCCTGCATGGAAGCATTCTATATTTAGACAGAGAAACTCGCTGACGTATAGAGCATGAATAATGCACAAGTTTAAACCAACCGCAGATGGAAGTGGTCATCCAGCGGACTATTTTGTCTAGCGGATGAGAGAATTTACAATTCGCTACCAACTCTAGCTTCAAACTAGTTTTCTTTTTTCCTTCTTCTTCTTCGTATTTTTTTTTCTTGTTCTAATTTGTCTTCTTTTTCTTCGTCTTCTTCTCGGGAGAGGAGACTAGGCAATACGTAATAATCAGACTATGTTAGTTAGGGGCAGGTGAAACATACAGATAAGACTATGTTAGTCAGGGTCAGGTGAGACATGCTGATCAGACTATGTTAGTCAGGGTCAGGTGAAACTTACGGGGGTCAGGATAAACATAATGATCAGACTGCTAGTCAGGTCAGGTGAAATATACTAATAAATTCTACCTCACTTTCAAGCAGTTTTCCATGAAAACAGTTTCATGGTAGTCTGGTTAAGGAGATGTGGATCGGTATTGTAATCTCCATAGCGGTGAGCTTAACTGAGCTTTATCGAATTGCACTACAGCCGTGAGAGCTTTGCGTACCTCAAGTACGTCTTGGGAGGTGAGAGGGACCGCAGTAACCCGTCACTTAAGAAAGTCGTTGATAGTACATAACTCAAGTGCGAGTGGCATTAACAACTTCTTATTAATATTTTTCTTCTTCTTCTTCTTCTTCTTCTTCTTCTTCTTCTTCTTCTTCTTCTTCTTCTTCTTCTTCATCTTATTCTTCTTCTTCTTCCTCTTCCAATTCCTCTTCTTCGTTTTGGTTCTGTCAAAAAACTGCATTTATCTCGATCATAAACACAGCAGTCTCTGTGTCAGGCGCAAACGTTACTGTTTCGTTTTTCTCAAGTAATCTTTTCCCTTTATAAACGTGACAACTTATGACTTATCTTTTCGCCTACAGTTGATCACTCAAAATAATTTCTTCTTTTCCCTTTATAAATGTGACTTCTTATGACTTCTCTATTCACTAACAGTTTATCACTCAAAATAATTTCTTCTTTTCACTTTATAAACGTGGCAACTTATGACTTCTCTTGTCGCCAACAGTTTATCCCTCAAAATAAGCCCATTTTTCCCTTTATAAACGTGACACATAAGGCTTCTCTTGTCGCCAACAGTTTATCACTCGAAATAATTTCTTCTTTTCACTTTATAAACGTGGCAACTTATGACTTCTCTTGTCGCCAACAGTTTATCACTCGAAATAATCAGATCTTTTCCCTTTATAAACGTGACAACATGACTTTTCTTGTCGCCAACAGTTTATCACTTGAAAAAATCGAATCTAATTCCCCCATACACTAAATGGAATGATTTATTCACTAAAAGGTGAATCGATTGGTATATTAAATGATTGAAGGGTGAACTGGCAGACCGATGGAAAGATAGGATTATGATCGAATGATTGGACTAAAAGGATGGATGGATGGTAAAACAGGTGGATATGTAGATAGATGGATGACCAGTCTGACAGATAGGTGAATAGATGACTGAATTAAAGAATGGGCGAATGGATAAATCATGGATAAATAGATTGGAAGGTTGATGGAAAGATTAATGGATGGATGGATGCACGGATGACCTAAGTAAAGACATACATACTATTAGATAGATGACGGGGTGATTGGATAAAATAATAAGTTGAATTGACGGATGGACAGATGTATTGTTTGATGGATAAGTAGATGAACGGACATATTGATAGGTGAATGGACGCATTCGTGAGTGGATTGTTGAATGAATGGACGAGCGAACTAATGGATTTTCAAATTGATGGCTGGTGGATTGACGAATTGAAAGATAGATAGACGAATGAACTGACATAAATGAATGAATAAGTGGAGGGATATTACAACAAGACAATATAAATGCGTAAATAGACGTGTTCTTCTAGCTGACATTATCCCTTGAAATCACAAAAATCACAACAATATGTCACACAAATCCAAAGCCAGGAATTGCACACCCCACCAATTAATTGCTTCCATTTGTTGCAGCTACAACACCGACTTTTTTTCTTTCAATCTGACATCTTCATCGATCGAAGATATTCAATTTCCTTTGGCCGCCCCTGCAATGGGGCACGCAGGGGGCAGTAAAAGGTGAGACAGGGGGCGGGGGTGAAATGTGAGCTTCACACAGAGGCGGAACTGATGAGCACGAAAACCAAACTCATGACGCACAGACCTGCATTTTCAGCAAATATGTTTTTCATTTCCGTCAAGAACGTGCGCCAACAACAAGCTTATAGTTGCTCGGTGCATGCTGTGCAAAAAAATAGATTGTTGCTTCATTAACTAATCGTCGAATGCACTCGATTGTCGAGGACTGCAAGGTCATTGTATGCACTAGACTTTCGAGAATTTAGGACTCGTAATACTTACTAGACTATTTAGAATTACGAGATTATTGTATTTATTAAAAGGTCCTTGAATTCACTAGACTTGGAATGTCATTTATTTACTAGATTTTTGACAGTTGCGAAGTCATTGGGTACATATGATTGAGACAAATACAAAACCCATTATGTGAACTGAATTTAGAGAATAACAACAGATCCATTATGTGAACTAAATTTATACAATTTCAAGATCTATTATGCGAACTGAATTCAAACAATTACAAGATCCAATATGTGAACTGAATTTAGACAATTACAAGGTTATTGTGTTCACTGAATGTAGAGAAATTCGAGGTCTTTGTGCTGAAAGTAGAGCTGGTGTCCGAATAGCTATAATGCCAGCCTTATAGTCTGGAGAATGTGGGTTCAGACACCCATAATAGTCTTTATATTTTTAAATCTAGAAAGATATGAAAGCCTAGTGCACATTAATCAAAGCTAATGGTGGGACCTTTTGAAGACCTCTTGGAAAATGTCAAAAGAAGGAAAGTCGCTTGGTACTGTTACATATCGAGATCAAATGGTCTTGCAAATACAATCCTCCACGGAAAGGGACCAGGCAGACGACGAAGAGGCCGTCCCAAAAAGAGGTGGGAGGACAACATAAAAGAATGGACCGATCTCCGACCAGAAGAGGCACAGGCAGCGGCCGCTGACAGAGAAAGGTGGCGTGGGGTTGTGTGGATGTCTTCATGTGTGCCCCAACGACCTCACCGGTTACAGGATGACCTGACCTGACCTAAATGGTGGAGAAGCAGATATTATCCTGGGCCCAATAAATCCACTAGGTGGACCCCAGAAGTAGAATTATTGGATCACTGTTGTGTCGTCTTTGTATTAGCCGATTTATGGTTAACCAGATAAATCAAGACTGACACAAAAATCAACATTTTCAACTATAATTTCTGTATCAGGGTTAGTCGTGAAAATGACGTTTGACGCTGTGTCGTAGTTGACAGAGAGATTGCGAAATTTGCGTCTTTTTTTTCAAACTAAATGTCTTTGAAAATAAATGTTTAGATCGTTATTGAATATACTCCGGGATCAGTTCATAACTAATTACTCGATAAGAACAGACACAAACAACTATAGGTGTCGACCATCATTAAAAAAAACGATGGACATACATTGGACGTGTCCTTAGAATGGACAATTAACATCTTCCATTGCAAGCGTACGAATGGACCCCAAAGGGCAAACGGAAAAGAGGGAGACACAAGAGAACACTCAGAAGAACAATCATCCGAGAGGGCTCGCTATGGGCCCCAAGACCATATAAAACTTAAAAACAGTGGCGTCCCACCATTTCAACTGGAGATCATGTGTGTATTCCTTGTGCACCTATTTGGTGCGCAAGGAAAATAGCTAGATAGAAGCGAACAAACAGCTGACCAGGACGGTATTCCGTCTCTAACTGGTGGTCCTGGAAACAGACTGCAGCTATGCAGTCTAGCTAATAAAATAGTGATAGTGGAGAGCAGTCATGCATGGTCCGGAAGGTGCAGTGCTGGGACCAGATGTGCCAAGCCGAAATGTATAGTAAACTACACCAAGATGGTACTCGTGAGTCTGTCTATGCTTTAAAAAGACGTGTTTTGTCAAAATGAGAGAAAAAATACACAAAAGGAAGGAAAGAAACAGAAAGAATGACTAATGGTAAGAGAGGGGTAATAACAGTAGAAGAGATTGTTAGATCGAGAAAGAAACAGCAATATCATATCTTCTGAAGCGGTTCATTTTGATCTGCTCTCTCACGCTGTACAACGCTTACTTGATCTCCCCTCTCAGGTAACAGAACCCCAACGGCACACTGTACAAAGCTTACTTAATCTCCACTCTCAGATAACAGAACACTAACGGCACACTGTAAAAAGCTTACTTGATCTCCACTCTCAGGTAACAGAACCCCAACGGCACACTGTACAAAGCTTACTTAATCTCCACTCTCAGATAACAGAACACTAACGGCACACTGTAAAAAGCTTACTTGATCTCCACTCTCAGGTAACAGAACCCCAACGGCACACTGTACAAAGCTTACTTAATCTCCACTCTCAGATAACAGAACACTAACGGCACACTGTAAAAAGCTTACTTGATCTCCACTCTCAGGTAACAGAACCCTAACGGCACGCTGTACAAAGCTTACTTGATCTCCCCTCTCAGGTAACAGAACCCTAACGGCACACTGTACAAAGCTAACTTGATCTCCAATCTCAGGTAACAGAACCCTAACGGCACACTGTACAAAGCTTACTTGATCTCCACTCTCAGATAACAGAACACTAACGGCACGCTGTACAAAGCTTACTTGATCTCCACTCTCAGGTAACAGAACCCTAACGGCACGCTATACAACGCTTACTCGATCTTCACTCTCAGGTAACAGAACCCTAACGGCACGCTGTACAAAGCTTACTCGATCTCCCCTCTTAGGTAACAGAAACGAAACGACACGCTGTACAACGCTTACTCGATCTTAACTCTCAGGTATCACAAATTCGACGAACTTCGGTTCACGTGTGAGGACAGAATATATTTAAAAAATGCGTTTCAGTAAAATCGTTTATTTACACAAATAACATTTGGTTATATCACAATTCGATGAATCAATACACAGAACACAACTCGATACAAGCGAAAAAAACATATACCAATTTCAGAAATGAAGTAACCGCTGTGCAAGCAGCAGCCTAGATTAATATCAGCCAAAACACAACTACAAGGAAAGCGGTTATTCTGACAGACTCAAAGAGCGTACTTCAAGCCATCTCAAGCCCCAAACAAAATTGTCTTTTACAAGAAATGAAATATACCATTTAGTTACTTTCTCAGAAAACAGATAATTAGCTGGCCGAATCACTTGATTCATTTCTTAGCAATATGTTCAGTCCAGTATTTTCCTTCAACGATTTGTCGTTGATCTTCAAGGTGTATTGTTTTGTATAATCGATGATTTTATATTGCCAGTTTAGTAAGTAATATTTTGGTAGTTTTGTTTGGTTGTTATTAGTTTCCAAAGTAAAATATATTAATACGTTATTAATTGTATTTACATTCCGTGGCGAAGTGGTTACCCGTCGGCCTCGTGATCTGGTGGTATGGGATCGACTCCGGACTCCGCCGTCTATTACACGGGTGCTTGATGCGGAGTCCCCTGCATCTCGTAGTCGCCACCCTAGTCGGCTTGTCCTTGACTTGCCACTGGGGATGGGCGGCACGGGACGAGAGAGTGAGGATAAAAAGTAGCGCATGTAATCCTTACTCAAAATAGCGATAGCAAAATTAATTATGGTATCGTCGTCTGGGATGGAGGGCGGCCTTTGCCTTTGTTATTGTTGTATTTACATAATGGACTCGACCCAAACATGGACTGGACCAAAACATGGACTGGACCCAAGCATGAACTGGACCAAAACATGGATTGGACCCAAACATGGTCTGGACCCAAACATGGACTCGACCCAAACATGGACTGGACCAAAAATGGACTGGACCCAAAGATGGACTGGACCCAAACATGGAATGGACCAAAACATGGACTGGACCGAAACATGGACTCGACCCAAACATGGACTGGACCCAAAGATGGACTGGACCCAAACATGGACTGGACCCAAACATGGACTCGAACCAAACATGGACTGGACCCAAGCATGGACTCGACCCAAACTAGGACTGGACCCAAGCATGGACTGGACCCAAGCATGGACTGGACCCTAACATGGACTGGACCCAAACATGGATTGGAC